>VSMD01062367.1:0-132960 GCA_008750895.1 Mirza zaza | reverse complement strand
ACATACCAGTTGAGAACAGGCTTCCTACATACAGATTTTTGTCAATTTTTAAAATAGCCTTTGTTGCTGTTAGTTAAAAAGAAATCCATATTTCCCCCTATAGCCTCTCCTGATTGCCTGTGAGCAGAGCTAGCTGCCTGTACATGCTGCATCTTGGGACTATTGTCCTCAGGTAGAGCTCTTGTCTAGTCATTCATTCATCAGGCTCCCTGTCTCTCTGCCACTACAATGACATGCATGGCCATTGCAAGACAACTTTAATTTTTCCACGTGTGCTGGCTCGAAAGTGACACTTTCCAAGGCCTTGCCTGCCTAAATATGCAGCACAATCATTTCTACTCCCATGAGAATCATGCTGCTGTGCTGAAATCTCCTTGAAGCAAGGATCCGAGGCAGGCTCATCTGCCTAACTACACCATTCTTCTTTGGGGTGCAGCTATCTTCACAGGAGGCCTGCAAAAACAGTGATTACCTGGGTGAGCAGGAAACCCTTACGCTTACTCATCACAGTTTCTTCCAAATACTTTCTTGACAGTAGGGTTATTTTTTATTTTTGGATTCAAAGTCAGAAATAGACTATTCCCTTTGGTTTGTGCTGTTATTTGTACTTGAGGCAAACGCACAGAATGACATGATTTATGAACAGGGTAAGGGGGTGGAGCTCGAGGCAATCTTGTCAATGAAATTGTACTACTCCACATGGTAGCTCTGAATAAAGGGGCTTCTCTCATACTGTGCTTCCTATATCCTCCCCATAGACATTTCCATCAACAGAGTTATCATGAGGCATGAAACATCTGTTCATCAGAGCAGACATACAAACCCCGAATAGGCCGTGGAAAAATAATAGCAATAACGGTATTTATGCTTATTGAACATTACTCAGTGGACTCTCAAAGCTGTGTTATTTATGTACATAATGTCATTTATTCTATATAACACCTCATGAAGATGTTATTGTTTGTCCCGTTTCTCATGTGAGAAAACAGGTTCATAGAGGGTCAAATCTTCCACACGCTCACAGAGGTAGTATTAAAGTCAGGATTCAAATCCAGCCTTATGAACTTTCAAACTTGAACATTTAATGGGTGTAGATTTTATATACATTAAGCTGTGCTATCGTTAAAATGTCTGCAGTTCGTTTTTAAACAATTTTGAATATACAGTGCTATGTCTTGGGCTTGTTTCCATAGCCCATTGTCTGGGGAGTAGTCAACAACTATTCTAATCAGGAAGCTGTACCCCAGGTGGGGGCACTTCAGGCAGTTCTTTCATATCCCATGTGAGTTCTGTACAACCATGGTATACGTTGAAAGGAATTAGAAAACAGTAGTAAAGAGAGAAAAACAGCCTTACAGACTAACATTTTGTCATAAAGACAGAAATGGATTCTTTATTGTAAAGAATAGTCAGTAAGTAAATATTGGATGATTTCGTGTGGAAGAATGCCTGATCCTTTTATATGTTAGTAAAAAGTATTTGGCGATTTCCTGTAGCAATGCATTCGAGACAGGCTATGTTGAAGGTAACTAACATCTCTTAGAAACTAATCAAGGATGATAGTCTCAGAAATGATAAGATATGCTGCTGCTTCAAATATGAAAAGCATTAAACAGAAAAATGAATATTTTCAGGTAAAGGAAAATACAAACCAGGGGATCTATGACTCCAAGACATTGAAACTATCCGAGAAGCAGAAGGAGGTTCCAAAACGTTCAGAGGCCGGCACAACCCTGACTCAGAGCCACCCCAAGACACCCCAGATGCCTCCAGCAGCCCTACCGGGCACTTTCTTACTTAAGGTACAATCTCCTGAGTTCCATTCTTCCTGTCTCCCAACTGTAATTACAGAGATCATCAGAATGTTCAAAGCGCTTCTCCTCTCTTCTCTAGCTGTGTACAATCTCTATAGGAAATTAGATCACTAATACATTTATCAAATGCATACACTGAAATCTTACCAGGTCATAGTCCTTTGCTATTTAAAAGGTGTGCATTTATGAAATGATTATTGCCTCAAGGGAGTTACTCTCTCCTGTTGGTGCAGCTATAAAGAAGGGGAGGGGAAGAGGTCAAATAAGCTTAGATGAGAGTGTGTTAAGACTCTACATTCCAGTTTCTTTCACCACTTTGCTTACAGATAATATCTCTTTGCTTTCCACTTTGCTTACAGATAATATCTCTAAATTTATTTCTAACCTTCCAAATTCCTTCCAACATCACAAATCTTCACACAGGCTATTTCCTTGTTGGGAACCTATTCCTTTCATTTCATCATTGGCACAACTCTCCGCAAATTTCAGGTGCCAAGTTAAAGGTTTCCCTCTGGAAACTTTCTCTGAGACAGGAATACCCGAAGTGATGAGCTCTTCCATGCTTTCCTTTCACGGGTCCTCTACTCAAAAAGGATAAATTTCTCATTTCACGGGAGTGAATAGAGGGGATTGCTTTTAAAGGTGGCTCTCATACTACTTCATCTGGAGTTTCCCTTAATAGAGTCAGCCCAGCGCAGGGAATATGTGTTCACCAGAGCAACTCCCAGCACAGAACATGGGACAATGACAGTAATTATATTTCTACTTTCTAAGCATGTACCAGATGCTTGTTCTAAAATATGTGAAAAGCTGGGTGTGCTAGAACCTGAAAAGCAGATGATGGGAACCCTTTTGTGAATTCTTTGATGAGAAAGGATCACTTATAAACGTTCCTCCATTCATTTGACTTGATTCTGAGACTTGCTATTCTTATCACCAAGGAGGCTTATCTACCAAATAATATGCTCAAGAGATGTTCTTGACCATGTTGGCTCACATCAGTTTTAAAAACAGGTAGTGGCAAGAATCTATCTAAGATCAATGGGTCTTTACCTTTCCAGACCAAAGACTTTAATGCTTATTCCTGTGTCTGCTTAAGTGTCCATTAAGGAAGCTAAATTAATGCCAGTATCATGGGAAAATTAGCAGAGGGAAGATCCTATAAAAATTTTTTTTTAAAAAGAAAAAGTGTCTATGCCATTCAACTCATCTAGAAAAACATTAGCCAGAAAAAATATTACTTTTCATTATAAAAGAAAAGATTAAAACATCCAAATATTTTTTATTACTTCATATTATGAGGGTACAAATATTGTTAGAGTTACATATCTTGCCCCGGCCCCCCTCCCCCACCCCACTATGTGAGAGCTTCTAGCGTGTCCAGCCTCCAGGTAGTGGGCACCGCACCCACCGTGTAAGTACATACCCTTCCCCTCCTCCCCTGTTCCTCCTGCCCACCTCTCAATTACAGTAAATCATCCAAATTTATCATTCCAGAAGGAACAAGCCTTCCCAAGAGCAGAGACATCCTATGCAAACGTCAGATTCAGCACACCAACTGTGGCCTGTTCTTATGTTTATGCACCATATCAAAAACCCCCATCCAGCAGTTTCTTAAGCAAGGTACCACCTTCCTGTTTCTACTGTTGTTGCCTCCTTCAAATGTAAGGGTAGATCAGGGTTTTGAAAGAGATTCTCATTTAATCTCATGCTAAAAATAATTTCATTGTTTTACTACATCTCTCATCATTTATCAATATGTAATTGGACTTGTCACTGGATTCTACATCCTTTCTTATTCACAAGGTCTGCATTTATGAAGTCATTCCTGTCTTCAAAAAGATTATTGTCTGTCGTTTGTCCAAATATACAGAGAGAATGAGGAGAGGTATCCAGTCAAGGAGATATGAATACAACAGATGTTTGTAACTTACGCTCCAGTTTCCTTCTACAACTTTCCACTACAACTAATGACCATATGTTAGGGTTGATGTTCAAAATAGATGTTTTGACATATGGTACTTCCTTTGCATAGAATCCCTTACTCTCTTCTCTTCATTGGCACCTATATATTTCTGGGCCAACCAAAATCCCTTCTTCAGACATATCTTCACTGATATCCCTGCTTGTATTAGAGCACCTGATGCCAATATTTCCTGAACATGGCCCTTTATTTTCTTTAGACTATTTATCAAAATCTAATAATTGAGTGTTTTTCAGCCCTACTAGAAAATAGGTCCAGATGATAGGTTTCATGTCCAGGGGAAAAGCAGAAAACAGTGAACAAATGAGTTGTTTATCTCTGTTCAGATCAAATCCATGTCTGCCTCTGTTTGGCCATGATGTGAGCAGTGTGGTGATTTCCGTCCAGGGCACAGAAGACTTATCCACAGTGGGAGGAGGCAGCTGGAGAGAAAGGAAGGGGAGCATTTCCTCACCACTCTCTTATCTAAATTTTCAGTCAGGCCCAAGCTACACTCTGACCCAGGCTGCACCCCCAGCACCACCCTACATATACCAATTGAGAACAGGCTTCCTACATACAGAGTTTTGTCAATTTTTAAAATAAGTTTTGCTGCTATTAGTTTTCAAAAATGCATATTTACCACTATATTCTCTCCTGATTGCCTGTGAGCAGAGCTAGCTGCCTGTACCTGCTGCATCTTGGGACTGTTGTCCACAGGTAGAGCTCACATCTAGTCATTGAAGCTTCTGACTCCCTGTCTCTCTGCCACTACAATGACATGCATGGCCATTGCAAGACAACTTTAATTTTTCCATGTGTGCTGGCTTGAAAGTGACACTTTCCAAGGCGTTGCCTGTCTAAATGCGCAGCACAATCATTTCTACTCCCATGAGAATCATGCTGCTACTCTGAAATCTCCTTGGAGCACAGGATCCAAGCCAGGCTCATCCTCCTAACTACACCATGCAGTCATTTTCTTCTTTGAGGTCCAGCTATCTTCACAGGAGGCCTGCAAAAACTGTGATTCCCTAGGTAAACAGGAAACCCTTACCCTTACTCATCACAGTTTCTTCCAAATATTTTCTTGACAGTAGGGTTATTTTTTATTTTAGGATTCAAAGTCAGAAATAGACTATTCCCTTTGGTTTGTGCTATTATTTGTACGTGAAAAAAACAGCACAGAATGACGTCATTTAGGAACAGTGTAGGGGGCGGAGCTCAAGGCAATCTTGTCAATGAAATTCTGTAATTCCACATGGTAGTCCTGACTAAAGGGACTTCTCTCATACTGTGCTTCCTATTTCCCCCCCATACGACGTTTCCATCAACAGAGTCATCATAAGGCATGAAACATCTGTTCATCAGAGCAGACTTACAAAGCCCTAATAGGCCGTGGGAAAGTAATAGCAATAAAGATATTCATGTTTATTGAGCATTACTGAGTGGACTGTTTTAAAACCTGTGTTCTTTATGTACATAATGTCATTGATTCTTTATAACACCGAATGAAGATGTTATTGTTTATCCCGTTTCTCATGTGAGAAAACAGGTTCAAGGAGGGTAAAATCTTCTGCACGCTCACAGAGGTAGTATTAAAGTCAGGATTCAAATCCAACCTTATTGAACTTTAAAATTTAAATATTTAATGGGTGTAGATTTTATATACATTAAGGTCTGCAAACGTTCAAATGTCTGCAGTTCATTTTTAAACAATTTTGAATATACAGCCCTATGTCTTGGGCTGTTTCCATAGCCCCAGTGCTGGGGAGTAGTCAACGCCTATTCTAATCAGGAAGCTGTACCCCAGGTGAGGGCACTTCAGGCAGTTTTTTCATATCCCATGTGAGTTCTGTACAACCATGGTATACGTCGAAAAGAATGAGAAAACGGTAGTAAAGAGAGGAAAACAGCCTTTACAGAGTAACATTTAGTCATAAAGCAGAAATGGATTCTTTATTGTAAATAAAAGTCAGTAAGTAAATATTTGATGATTTTGTGTGGAAGAATGCTTGATCATTTTATATGTTAGCATAATATATTTTGGCAATTTCCTATAGCAATGCATTAGAGACAGGCTATGTTTTAAGGTAACTAACATCTATTAGAAACTAATAGAGTATGATAGTCTCAGAAATGAAAGGTATGCTGCTGCTTCTAATATTGAAATCATTAACCAGAAAAATGAATACTTTCAGGTAAAGGAAAATACAAACCAGAGGGTCTATGACCCCAAGACATTGAAACTATCAGAGAAGCAGAAGGAGGTTCCAAAACGTTCAGAGGCCGGCACAACCCTGACTCAGAGCCACCCCAAGACACCCCAGATACCTCCAGGAGCCCTACCCAACACTTTCTTACTTAAGGTACCACCTCCTGAGTCCCATTCTTCCTGTCTTCCAACTGTAATTACAGAGATCATCAGAATGTTCAAAAGCTTCTCCTGTCTTCTCTAGCTGCGCACAATCTCTGTACGGAATTAGATCACTAATACATTTATCAAATGCATACACTGAAATCTTACCAGGTCATAGTCCTTTGCTATTTAAAAGTTGTGAATTTATGAAATGATTGCCACCTCAAGAGGGTTACTCTCTCCTGTTGGTGCAGCTATAAAGAAGTGGAGGGAAAGAGGTCAGATAAGCGTAGATGACAGGGTGTTAAGATTCTACATTCCAGTTTCTTTCACCCCTTTCCACTTTGCTTACAGATAATATCTCTAAACTTATTTCTAACCTTCCAAATTCCTTCCAACATCACAAATCTTCACATAGGCTATTTCCTTCCTGGGAACCTATTCCTTTCATCTCATCATTGGCACAACTCTCCACAAATTTTAGATGCCAAGTTAAAGTTTCCCTCTGGAAGCTTTCTCTGAGACAGGACTACATGAAGTAATGAGCCCTCCCATGCTTTCCTTTCACATATCCTCTTGTCAAAAAGGAAAAATTTCTCATTTCACTGGAGTGAATAGCGGGGACTGCTTTTAAAGGTGCCTTTCATAATACTTCTTTTGGGGTTTCCCTTAATAGGGTCAGCCCAGTGTAGGGAATATGTGTGCACCAAAGCAACTCCCAGCACAGAACATGGAACAATGACAGTATTTATATTTCTACTTTTTAAGCACCTACTATGTGCTTGGTCTAAAATATGTGTTCTAAAATATGTGAACAGCTGGGTGTACTAGGACCTAAAAAGCAGACGATAGGAACCTGTTGGTGAATTGTTTGACGAGAAAGGATCACTTATAAACATTCCTCCGTTCATCTGACTTGATTCTGAGACTTGCTACCCTTAACTCTAAATAGGCTTATCTACTAAAATATATGCTCAAGAGATGTGCTTGACCATTTTGGCTCACATCAGTTTTCAACACTGGTAGAGCCAAGAATCTGTCTAAGATCAATATGTTTTGTCCTTTCCAGACCAAAGACTGTAATGCTTATTCTTGCATCTACTGAAATGTGGGTTAAGGAATCTAGATTAATGCTAGTATCCAGGGAAAATTAGTAGAAGGAAAATCATATAAAAAAGCATTTTAAAAAAGAAAAAGTGTATGCCATTTAACTCATCTAGAAAAACATTAGCCAGAAAATATATTATTTTCCATCGTAAAAGAAAAGATTAAATCATCCAAATTTATCATTCCAGAAGGAACAAGCCGTCCCAGGAGCAGAGACTTCCTCTGCAAACATCAGATTCAGCACACCAACTGTGGCCCATGCTCATGTTTATGCACCATATCAAAAACTCCCATCCAGCAGTTTTTTAAGCAAGGTACCACCTTCCTGTTTCTACTGTTGTTGCCTCCTTCAAATATAAGGGTTGATCAGAGTTTTGAAAGAGATTCTCATTTAATCTCATACTAAACATAATTTCATTATTTTACTATATCTCTCATCATTTATCAATATGTAATTGGACTTATCACTGGATACTATCTACATCCTTTGTTATTCACAACATGTGCATTCATGAAGTCATTTCTGTCTTCCAAAAGATTATTGTCTTTTGTTTGTCCAAGTATAGAGAGAGTATGAGGAGAGGTATCCAGCCAAGGAGATATGAATACGACAGTATGTTTGTAACTTACATTCCAAGTCCCTTCAACAACTTAACGCTACAATTAATGACCATATGTTATTGTTGATGTTCAAAATAGGTTTTTGACATACGGTACTTCCTTTGCATAGAATCCCTTACTCCCTTCTCTTCATTGGCACCTATATATTTCTGGGCCAACCAAAATCTCTTCTTCAGACAAAACTTTACTGATACCCTTGCTTGTGTTAGAGCACATCATGCCAATATTTCCTGAACATGGCCCTTTATTTTCTTTAGACTATTTATCAAAATCTAATAGTTGAGTGTTTTTCAACCATACTAGAAAATAGGTCCAGATGATAGGTTTCAAATCCAGAGGAAAAGCAGACAACAGTGCACAAATGAGTTGTCTAAATTCAGATCAAATCCATGTCTGCCTTTGTTTGGCCATGATGTGAGCAGTGTGGTGATTTCTGCCCAAGGCACAGAAGACTGTTATCCACAGTGGGAGGAGGCAGCTAGAGAGAAAGGAAGGGGAGCATTTCCTCACCACTCTCTTATCTAAATTCTCACCTGGGCCCAATCGACACTCTGACCCAGGCTGCACCCCCAGCACCACCCCACACATACCAATGAGAACAGGCTTCCTACATATAAATTTTTGTCAATTTTTAAAATAGCTTTTGTTGCTGTTAGTTAAAAAAAAAATCTGTATTTCCCCCTATATTCTCTCCTGATTGCCTGTGAGCAGAGCTAGCTGCCTGTACCTGCTGCATCTTGGGACTATTGTCCACATCTAGAGCTCTCATCTAGTCACCGAACTTCAGACGACCTGTCTCTCTGCCACTACAATGACATGCATGGCCATTGCAAGACAACTTTAATTGTTCCATGTTTGCTGGCTTGAAAGGGACACTTTCCAAGGCCTTGCCTGCCTAAATACGCAGCACAATCATTTCTACTCCCATAAGAATCACGCTGCTGCTCTGAAATCTCCTTGGAGCACAGGATCCAAGGCAGGCTCATCTGCCTAACTACACCATGCAGTCAGTTTCTTCTTTGGGGTGCAGCTATCTTCACAGGAGGCCTGCAAAAACAGTGATTCCCTAGGTAAGCAGGAAGCCCTTACCTTTACTCATCACAGTTTCTTCCAAATATTTTCTCGACTGTAGGGTTATTTTTTTATTTTAGGATTCAAAGTCAGAAATAGATTATTCCCTTTGATTTGTGCTATTATTTGTACATGAAACAAACAGCACAGAATGACATGATTTATGAACAGGGTAGGGGGGTGGAGCTCAAGGCAATCTTGTCAATGAAATTCTGTAATTCCACATGGCAGTCCTGACTAAAGGGGCTTCTCTCGTACTGTGCTTCCTATATCCCCCACATACGACATTTCCATCATCAGAGTCATCATAAAGCATGAAACATCTGTTCATTGGAGCTGACTTACAAACCCATAATATATCATGGAAAAATAATAGCAATAAAGATATTTATGTTTATTGAGCATTGCTGACTGGACTCTAAAACCTGTGTTCTTCATGTACATAATGCCATTTATTCTTTATAACACCATATGGAGATGTTATTGTTTGTCTTGTTTCTCATGTGAGTAAACAGGCTCATAGAGGGTTAAATCTTCCACGCGCTCACAGAGGTAGTATTAAAGTCAGGATTTAAATCCAGCCTTATTGAACTTTAAAACTTGAACATTTAATGGGTGTAGATTTTATATATATTAAGCTGTGCAAACGTTCAAATGTCTGCAGTTCATTTTTAAAGAATTTTGAATATACAGCGCTATGTTTTGGGCTGTTTCCATAGTCCAGGTGCTGGGGAGTAGTCAACGCCTATTCTAATCAGGAAGCTCTACTCCAGGTGGGGGCACTTCAGGCAGTTCTTTCATATCCCTCTCTATTGACAACTGTCAGTTAATTAGATTACTGAATGGCAAAACTGGTAAAAACAAAAAAATACTGTGCCAAATTGGCCCAAATATGAAGGATATTTAATGGACTTCCACTAATGTAATTAAAGGTAGTCAAAGTATGTGATTTTAGAGATACTCTCCAATCTTAATTGAAAAATGTATAAAAATGTAGCTAATGGTAATGCTTCATGTAGAGTATTGAATTGTTCTGAATACAGCTAAAACCCTGAAATATTCTCATTGCCTGATCCACTCTGTAGAGATTGCAGAATGCTGCCTGAGGAACTGTGTATTTAAGAGTATCTTTCTGTTGTGGTTATGGTCACAAAAGGGAGACCTGGATTTCCCGTATACTGAAGAGCAGTGAGAGGGACTAGTTTGTGCATCTGCTTAATGAAAAAGTATTAGTTAATAAATGTCCATAAGTGTAGGTGACACGTTGTTAGCCATACTATCCCAGAAATTACCCTAAGAGTTGTACCTGACCAATTGACTGAAGCCAGTTTTACAAGACATGTAGAGCCAATATTCCATCTTAAAACAATGAAATTTCAGTCATCTGAGTTTTTAACATTTACAGAGGGATGTGTAATCCTCATTGAGATGGGAGGAGGCTAGGTGATGGGGTTACCTGAATGTGCCTTATTATTCCTCCTGCAACTCAGGAGAAAATCGGCAGGGTCAAGATCTTGTTTAAAAAAGAAGAGAAAAGAAAAGATGTGTTTCATTTGATTTTTAAAACACTAACTAGAAAACTGAACAAAAATCTATTTTTCTTCAGAAAGAAGAAGACAGAATCACCCAAACCAAAGACACCATGAGGATACAGATGTCACTGGAAGAGAATCAAGTTTCAGGACTGTTCGTAACCAGCACGTGCCCGACTGAGAGGGTGCCCCAGACTCCCCAAATGCCTCCAGCAACAGCATCCAGCAGTTCCTTGATCAAGGTACCATTTTCTTATTCCCAGTGCCTTTCCCTCTCTACAACATAATGACAGAGATTAACAGAACTTGGAAAGAGCTTCTCACTAATCCCCTAGCATATTCAGTGCCTTATTTAATTAGATCACCCATTTATTTATTAAGTATATATTTTGAGATCCTATCCTAAATTCAAATTCTAATTATTATTGTGCCCCCCTTCATTAGGATAATCTATGAGCCAGTGGGCACCTCATCATTTCTATCCCTTAAGGGATATAATTAGACATTTATTTTTCGTTTTGGCTTTCATTTTTGCTTTTCTCATAACACACCATAAAAGTAATATCTTAGGATAGAATAAGGTGGAGAAATCCAGAGACCACTAGAACACTGTCACCTATGCTTTCTTTTTCATTTTTATTGCACAAATAATATCATCTTAGAAAATTTAGCAAAAGCATCTACATATATAAAAATAATTAAAATTTAACTATCTGAAATTTCTCCTCTATTGAATGCCACATTTTGGCATGTAGTCATTTTTATTTTACTTTTTTCTATGTATATACAAAGAGTATCACTTTCTCCCAGATTAGATCATATTACACATTTTTTTCTGTGACCCAGAGTTTTTTTTTTTTTTTGATTGTTTGTTTCATCATTTAATATATCTTGAACTTCCATTCAGGGGAGATTGGGCATGTTCAAGGAGGTATGGCTGTAGACTTGAACTGCCATTCAATCAACCAAAATAGATTTATTTTATTGTATAAGAAAAATTGCATGGCTGTTTCAGATAGTACAAAGAATAATCCTATATCATTTGGCCTTATATTTTTTCCAGTATTCTCTATACTTCCAATGCCCGTAAAAAGAACACGTCTCTCAGGTCTTCTTTCATTACCCTCAGAGTAGTTTCATAATTTCTTCTTTAAGTCCTGTACACTTTGTGTCAGAGTGCTGATGTCGTGGCTGTTGTAAGGTTCTTTGATACTGATTAACTTACACTGCGAATGTGCTTCCTGGTGTTGGGGAGAACTGGCCACAGTGATGAGAAGTCAATCAAAATGAAGCCCTGTCACTCACAGGTCATGACATGTGTAATTTTTTAGGTCGGGTCACACTGAGCACTGCCGGTCTGCAGGGGGCAGCTGATTTGCCTCCATATTCTGGTCTCTAGGTCTCCAGTGGCCTACCCCTGCTCCATTCCTCTTCCCAGACCAGCAGCCTACCCTCCAATTCAAAGTGTTCTCCTGCAAGTAGGAAATAGCGCAGGCCATATGGAGACAGGAGGTTGGAGAAAAGTCCCCTCATGCCAACCTTTTCCATTTCCATGACTCTCCTCAAAGCCTGCCATTATTGTAACTGGACCGCCCCCATCCTGGAGACTTTCAAATGAGGGACGCTCAGAGGGTTCTTCCAGTGGCCTCCATGTTACTAAGATTTTTGCAACACAGCATTGATTTGTTGGAAAGGGCTTTGTGATTTGAGTCTAAAAAATGCCTCTATCTGCTAAAATTAGTTCCGCCTAAAATCCTATGAAATCTTTGGTTTGCAGTTAAGATCATTCCTCACTCTGAGTACTATGAAGAGTGATTTTTTTCCCCTCCGTTTTTGACTTATTTGGTCACTAAAGTGAGTGGGAATGAGTAATATTGAGATTCTTTTTTCATTCTCATCTATTTTGGGAGTCACTTTATGACAGTATTACCTTTACCTTCTGCCTCCACATACCTCTTGCTAGGAGACATACCTTTTTTCTTATTTAGGTAGTTGTCCTTAAAGAAAAAACATCCTTCCTTCCCCATTCATAAAATGATAAGGATAATAACATTGTTCCTTAAATCTTTTCCATTTCTTCCATTATACCATTTCAACTATCATTGTCTAGTTTTTTTCCCAAAGCCACTCACTTAATCTATTCCTTGGGGATCAACATTGAGCCTGGGGTGACTCTCACTAGACAGTAACCCTCTATTCCCTGTCATAATTGTGACTGTATGTACATTCTAATTAGAAATCAAGACGGAAACCTATACCTAAAGAACCTTCCACAGAAGAAGGCCACCAGAGTGGACCCATAGAAGTGATGGTGCTGAAAGCAACAGAACCATTTGTATATGAATTCAAAGAGGAGAAAAAGATGTTTCATGCCACAGTGGCTACGGAAAGTGAATTCTTCCGGGTAAAAGTTTTCAACATCAGCCTAAAAGAGAAGTTCACTCCAAAGAAGATCATTACCATATCAGATTATGTGGGACGCAATGGGTTTCTGGAAGTATACCCTTTCTCATCCGTGTCTGAAGTGAGTGCTGACCGAAAGATGGAGATCTCAAGCAGTCTGATTAAAAATGCCAATGCAACTCCTAAGATCAATCACCTCTGTTCACAGACTAAAGAAAAATTTGTGAATGGGGTGTTTATGGTACACAAGGTAAGCTCACGCCATTGTTTTATAAAATTCCTTTTGCAACCCCCAATTTTTTTTATTTCGGCATTTTATGGGGGTACAGATTTTAAAGTTTCAATAAATGCCCATTCCCCCCTCCACCCACAAGTTGGAGTCTCCAGCATGACCATCCCCCGGATGGTGCACATCTCACTCTTTATGTATGTATATACCCGCCCCTCTCCCCCCTCCCACCTGCCCAATACCCTATTACTGTAGTACCCATGTGTCCACTTAGGTGCTGTTCAGTTAATACCAATTTGCTGGTGAGTATATGTGGTGCTTGTTTTTCCATTCTTGGGAAACTTCACTTAGTAGGATGGGTTCCAGCTCTAACCAGGAAAATATAAGATGTGCTATATCACCATTGTTTCTTAGAGCTGAATAGTACTCCATGGTATACATATACCACATTTTATTAATCCATTATTGGATTGATGGGCACTTGGGCTGTTTCCACAGCCTTGCAATTACAAATTGTGCTGCTATAAACATTCGAGTGCAGGTGTCTTTTTTGTAGAGTGTCATTGGATCTTTTAGGTAGATGCCCAGCAATGGGATTGCTGGATCAAATGGTAGATTCACTTGTATTGCTTTAAGGTATCTCCATATTGCTTTCCACAGAGGTTGAACTAGTTTGCAGTCCCACCAGCAGTGTAGGAGTGTTCCTCTCTCTCCACATCCACGCCAGCATTTATTGTTTGGAGACTTTTTGATAAAGGCCATTCTCACTGGAGTTAAGTGATATCTCATTGTGGTGTTGATTTGCATTTCCCTGATGATTAGAGATGTTGAGCATTTTTTCATATGTTTGTTGGCCATTCTTCTGTCTTCTTTAGAAAAGTTTCTGTTCAAGTCCTTTGCCCACTTTTTAATAGGGTTATTTGATTTTTTCTTGCTGATTTTCGTGACCTCTAAGTATATTCTAGTTATCAGCCCCTTATCGGATACATAGGATGCAAAAATTTTCTCTCATTCTGTAGGTTGTCTGTTTACTTTCATGACTATTTCTTTGGCTGTGCAGAAGCTTTTTAGCTTGATTATGTCCCACTTATTTATTTTTGTTGCTGCTGTGATTGCCTTTGGGGACTTCTTCATAAACTCTTTGCCTAGGCCGATGTGTAGGAGAGTGTTTCCAACACTTTCCTCTAGAATTCTAATAGTTTAATACCTTAGGTTTAAGTCTGTTATCCAACGTGAGTTGATTTTTGTGAGAGGTGAAAGGGTCCTGCTTTAGCCTTCTACAAGTGGCTATCCAGTTTTCCCAGCACCATTTATTGAAAAGGGATTCTTTTCCCCAGCGTATATTTTTGTCTGCTTTGTCAAAGATTAGATGGCTATATGAGGATGGCTTTATATCAGGATTCTCAGATCTGTTCCACTGGTCAATATTTCTATTTTTGTGCCAATACCAGATTGATTTAATTACTACAGCTTTGTAGTATAGTTTGATATCTGGCATATTAATGCCTCCCATTTTGTTTTTGTTGCCTAGAATTGCTTTTGATATTCAGGGTCTTCTTTGGTTCCATATGAAGCGTAAAATTATTTTTTCTATATCTGTGAAGAATGCTGATGGGATTTTAATAGATATTGCATTGAATCTGTAAATCAGTTTGGGTAGTATAGACGTTTTAATGATGTTGAGTCTGCCGATCCATGAGCATGGAATGGATTTCCATCTGTTTACATCCTCTGCTATTTCCTTCCTCAGTGTTTCATAGTTCTCCCTATAGAGGTCTTTTACCTCCTTGGTTAAGTATATTCCTAGGTACTTTAATTTCTTTGTTGCTATTGTGAAGGGAATTGAGTCTTTGATTTTGCAACCCCAAATTTTAATAAGCCTTAGTTTGTCAACTGGAGTTTGGTCAACTTACTGAACACAGGAAATCAAGGCACACCCCTGCCCAGAGGTAGTTGGGTGGAGTCTTTCCTCTTCAGAATATGGGATATGTAGTCTCTTAACATTCCTTTTCTCAAGGGATCACCATGCAAGTTCTTTAGAAAGAGATTCACCAGGAAACCTTGGCATTTTATCAACTATGATGATCCATTCACAGCTGCCCCAGGATCAGTGCAGAGTTTATATCAACACACATATCCTTAGGATTTTGTTTCCTTGAGTTCTTCCTCATATGTATCGATGACAACTTAATTTAAATGTGAATAAAAGAGTCACCCTACTATGCCTGCATCCTGGCTGTGACAACCGGAGTAAGAAATCAAATAGACAACTCTGCTCTAAAATGCAGCTATATCCAACAGTTAGCTGGGATTCCTATCATCCGGACTCCAAAGTGCTCTCACCTCTTCCCATTTATTCATTCATCAGAAGATTGTTGAGCAATTGACTTCTGCTTTAAATAATAAGAGAAGACTAGAGAAATCATATAGTTTAATCCCTCAATTTATAAATAGCCACAATAAAATGCAAAGAAGTTTGGTGAATTCTTAGACTTACAGTATGTCTTTTAGTCTCAACACATCATATAAATGTTATGCTTAGCTGACCTAACTTCTTTTTTGAAGTATTGTTTCATACTCCAGTATGTATGTCTTCTAGAGTGTCTTGCTTTTACCCATGCTGTTTTCTGTACACTCTGTTTAAATGACTGTACATACATATGTGGTTCTAGAAATAATGAATAAAGTAAGTGCAATAGAAATCAGACCGATGAAACCAGATTATCTCGATTCAAGATTTGGGCAGACTGGTGAATAGTGACTCAGTGGAGAAGACAGAAGAAAGAATTACATATTGAGATAACAATCTAGTTTATGAGGATTTGAAAGTGTTCCCCAGACTGACAATGAGCCATGGATGGCCTCTTTTCTCTGTCCTTGGGTAGGTACCAAAGAAACTTACTAAGGTAATCAGATTCCTCTGTATCTAACCTTCCTAAAAAACCTCAGCTATGCTGATGTGGGAAGCAGGAAAAATTAAGAAAGTTTTTCTTAAAAATTCCGGTTGATGAAGACCTTAAGCAATGAAGGCTCAAGAGAGGATTCAAAAGGGAGAATTCACTGACCGACCCAGTATCTTAAGCTATTTGGGTACCTGTGATTCTAGACCCTACAGCTCTAGTTACCCTGTCAGACACAAAAGTTTCCATCAATGTCCTGTATTTCTCATAGACGTGAAAATTTAGTTTTCAGAAAATCGGTGTTTTCTTTTGCAGAAAAATGTGAGGGATAAATGCACTTATTACGAAATACAAGATAATACAGGGAAGATGGAAGTAGTGGTGTATGGACGACTGACCACAGTCAACTGTGAGGAAGGTGATAAACTTAAACTCATCTGCTTTGAGCTGGCACACACAAGTGAGGATGACTGGCAGCTGAGATCCGTAATTCACAGTTACATCAAGGTGAGAGCATGGGAACACCATTCTTCCAAAGTGTCAAATTATTTTATTTAGAGACTAGACTGCTACTATTACACAGAGAGTCCAGCAGGTGGAAAAAGAATTTAAAGATCTGTGCCTTGCACTTTGATGTGTAAACACATTCTTTCTGTTATTTTTTTTGAAAGAAGGATAGTTTTAATCGTAGCAAAGAACGAAAATTCAGATAGACTCTCAAAGGATATGATACCTAGGCTAAATAATAAAAAACAGGTTGATTTTATCAAAACAGGGAGATAATGTAATAAGAATTTGGATTTGATTAAGGCACATTTGTTTCAAATTCTGGCTCTGTAGTTTTCTAGTTGACTAAAAGCTTAAACACTAGGAACTTTAGGTTCATCATCTCTAAAATGGGAGAAATATTTTCTACCATAGATGGTCATCAACACAGCTCATAATAGAACTTAACTACCAAGGATGTGCCCGAGTAAATCAGAACACAGAGGTACCTGCCTTTAGTGAGATACATATACTGGTCTACAACAGATAGAGGTGGTTGGATCTACACGACAAAGTCCATGCACTTTGTCGCACTGACAGACACATTCATGTGGGATTCTTGGAACACTAACAAAGGCTAATACTGGAGTGCAAACAGTTCAAAACAAAAGCTGACATATTCGGGCTCACAGACATGCGCATGCTCTCAGATTGCTTTAGTTCAGGGGACCATTAGTCAAACTTTCCAAACCTTCTTTGATAGCAATCGTACCAGGAATATCTTTTTATCCTCCTCCTACCTTCCTGCCCAGTAAGAACCTTCCCCTCAACTCTTGGCATTGGGTACACCAGCTCTTTCCTGTCTCCTGTTATTCCCTTGACATCTCCTGCCCTTCCACTTTTGCTCATGCTGGGTAGTAGTGAGTATCTCATTTCATGGTCTCATCCAAGAGGGGAGGCATGACTCAAAGGACAGGAATTCATCAAAGGAAATAGGTAAGAGTGAGAACAGTGTCCTTTAGAAGGGAATAGAGGAAGAGAGACAGTGTGAGCGAAGAGAGACAGTGTGAGCAAAGGGAGAAATGTTATGACCACCTGCCTTTCAATGGTTTGTCTTTATCTCTTTCTTCTTCAAGGTCATCAAGTCCAGGAAAAGCAATAATCAAACACCCCATTCTGATTCATATATGGAAACTTCACTAGAGTCATCCTTCTAAAAACCTGGATGCCATTGATAATGATGTTTATGGAGATAAGATCCAAGTGCAAAAAAACCCCAGTATGTATAGATAACCTGGTGGAAATACAACACAATATATATACCATTATATACATATACCAGCTATTAATTCTAGGGTATGAATGATGAATGTGAGGGGTGCTTTTATACATTTTATTGTTTTCTAAAAGCCATATTTTACATTTATAACTTTTATAATTTGAAAAAAATAAACATCATCTCATTTTCTAAAGGACTACTTTAACAGGAGTCTCTTTAATCCATTTGTGAGTTGCTTAAAAGCAAAGAGTTCGTGACTTGCAGATGAAGGTGGAGCACAAGGGCCTCAGACAATGTTTGGACTTATACTTTAGGTATGATCTTACAGGATTAGGCCCTGGTCATGAATGAACCAGCTGTGTCCTGCCCACAGAAACCAGGCTTAGGGGGCAGGAAGGGGTAAAATCCAGCCTATGCTCCAATTGCCAAGCCCTGTGTCCTGGGGAGGGATTGCTCTAGCCTGAAGATAAGATATCTAGTAGTGGATATCTTTTCAGAATTGGATTCCTGGGGAGAGCATATTGGGTAATTTGTTTGCTAAATCAGGTACCTTCTGGTGATTTGCAAAAAGCGCACTAGACTATGTTACAATTTCTGGGCCTATCTGATGTGAAATACCTGGTTTAAACCATTTCCACAAGAGCCAACAGCTCTTCATTGACTCTCCAACCATATTTCCTGATTCTTACATTCCACGTATGTGGATCCATCAGAAAGTTGCCCCAGGCAGACCTGCATTATGCAAACACTGAAGATATATATATATTTTTAAGAGTAGAATAGCAAAAAGTAGATATCTAAAACTGAAATGTAAATTTACGGATCACATATTTGGTACCTAGTATTTTGCAATTATTTTATGTCACTTATTCTTCATATTAGCTCTAGAAGGTTGATAGTTTTCCTTCTTACTCTCCCTATAATATGTGAAAACCAAGGAACAGAAAGCCACAATCGCTTTCCTAATGACACGGAGATAGTAATTACAGAGATTGATTTAGGTTTGGGTGGGTGTGGCAGGGGAGGGGTATAGGGACAGTGTGGAAGCTGTGAGGGACAGAATGGGGAAAGTCTACTGTTGCGAAGGTCGAAAGCTATTGATGCCTACATAAGGAAGAGAGGAATTAAAGTTAAATACCTGTTAGTGGAATGTCTGAGTCAAAGAATATGAACAAAATTGTTGGTAACATTGTTAAATTAAAATTCCAATGAATACTTCTGAGGACATTTTTCTTAATTATATCATTGTCACACTCACAAACTCTGGATATTATTAAGCTAATGGATAAGAAATACGCATTGTTCTAAAATCCCTGATCTTTTTTAAGGGGGAGCTATTTAAAGAGTTTCTTTCATCTTTCTTGTTTATTATAAAAGCAATATTGTTGTTTATTATAAAAGCTTACTACAGAGACATAAACAATCAATAGCATATTAAAAATATTCATAGTTCTGTCTTCCAACTGGATGCATATTTTTCATGTTTATTATGGTATAATATGCATATAATAAGATTTACTCTAATTAATGGAAAGTTCTGTGAGTTTTTACAAAAGCATACAATCATGCACCCACTACCAAAATCAAGATATTGAATAGTTTCATCATAATAAAAATTTCCTCCTTCATGCTATTTTGTTGTCAAGTCTTCCTCCAATTCCAGGCTCCTGGCAACCACTGATCTAGTCTTTACTTACACTTTGGCTTTTAGCAGAATGTCATAAAATGAAATTAAAATGTATGTAGAATCTTGAGTCTGATTTTTTTCACTTAGTATCTAGTACATTTAAAATTAATTCATGTAGTGACCGTCAGTTCATGAGCGAATTAATAAAATGTGGAATATGTATACCATAAAGTACTATTCAGCCATAAAAAATGAATTAATACCTTTTGTAACAATCTGGATGGAACTGGAGAGCATTATTCTGAGTGAAGTCTCACAAAAATGGAAAAATAAACACCACATCTACTCTCTATTAAATTGGAACTAACTGATCAGCATTCATGTGCACAGATTGAAATAAAACTGAACGGAATCCAAGCAGGTAGGAGGGGGGAAGAGGAAATGGGTGAAATCATACCTAATGGGTACAGTGTACACTATCTGGGTGATGTGCACACTTATAACTTTGACTCAAGCAGTATAAAAACAATCCATGTAACCAAAACATTTGTAGCCCTGTAGTATTCCAAAATAGAAAACAAAATAAATAAATAAATAAAATATTATTCTGAGGGGAAAAAGAAATTCATCCAGGTGGGCATGGTGGCTCACATCTGTAATCCTAGCACTCTGGGAGGCTGAGGCCGGAGGATCACTCAAGGTCAGGAATTCGAAACCAGCCTGAGCAAAAGCGAGACCCTGTCTACTAAAAATAGAAAGAAATTACTTGGACAGCTAAAAATATATAGAAAAAAAATTAGCCAGGCATGGTGGTGCATACCTGTAGTCCCAGCTACTCGGGAGTCTGAGGCAGAAGGATCGCTTGAGCCCAGGAGTTTGAGGTTGCTGTGAGATAGGCTGACACCACGGCACTCTAGCCCTGGCAACAGAGCGAGACTCTGCCTCAAAGAAAAAAAAAAGAGAAAAGAAAAGAAAAAGAAAGAAAAAAAAGAGAGATTCATCCATGTAGTGTGTGTATCAATAGTTTATTCATTTTTATTGTTTTTTTTACCAAATTCTGGGGGTACAAATATTGTTAGGGTTACATATCTTGCCCCTGCCCCCCTCCCCACCCCACTCTGCCAGAGCTTCAAGTGTGTCCAGTCTCCAAGTGGTGCGCCCTGCACCCACCATGAAAGTGGGTACCCTTCCCCTTCTCCCCCCTTCCACCTGTTCACCCCCTATTAACAAAAATTTTTTTTTTTAGACATTTTGGTTACAGTGTGTTTCTTTGCCTCTCCCTAAAAAGGGATAGAAGTAATCCTTTCCCCCCTACAATGCTCATTACAACCTTAAGATGTGGGTCTCCCCCTCTCAGATCCCTGTTGAACACTACAATTATTTGAACACCATAGTTTTAGGCTGTCAGTACCAATTTGATGGCGAGTAGATGTGTAGCCCATTTTCCAGGTCTTGTGTCGTCTCGCTTTGTATTACAGGCTTAAGCTTAATCCATGATAGCATAAACGGTGCTAGTTCACTATCGTTTCTTAGGATTGAGTAATATTCCATTGTGAGTATATACCACATTTTAGTTATCCATTCATGAATTGATGGGCATTTGGGTAGTTTCTATGTCCGTGCAATAGTAAATTGTGCTGCTATAAACATTCGGGTGCAGATGTCTTTATAATAGAGTAACTTGTGTTCTTTTGGATAGATGCCCAACATTGCTATTGCTGGGTCAAATGGTATTTCTATTTTTAGTTGTTTGCGGAATCTCCAAATTCTTTTCCACAAAGGTTGCACTAATTTGCAGTCCCACCAGCAGTGTAAGAGTGTTCCTGTCTCTCCACATCCTCGCCAGCATTTGTTGTTTTGGGATTTCTTGATATAGGCCATTCTCACTGGGGTTAGGTGGTATCTCATTGTGGTTTGGATTTGCATTTCTCTAATGATCAGAGATGTTGAACATTTTTTTATATGTTTGCATATTTGCTCTCTACACTTCCGATAAAGGACTAATAACAAGAATCTATCTAGAACTTAAAATAATAAACAAGAAAAAATCAAACAACCCCATCAAGAAATGGGCAATGGAAATGAACAGAAACTTCTCCAAAGAAGACAGAATAATGGCCTGCAAACATATAAAAAAATGTTCAACATCTCTGATCCTTAGAGAAATGCATTTTTATTGTTGAGTAGAGTTCAATTGTGTGGGTCCACCAAAGTTTGTTTATCAACTCTTCAGATGAGGGACAATTGGGTTATTTAAATACATATAATTACACTACATGATTACAAATAAAACTTTCATAAGTATTCACATACAGATTTTTGTGTGAACAACATTATCATTTCAAGTGGATAAAAACATTTAGAGCAAGATTACCAGGTCGTATGGTAAGTGTATGTTTAAACTTATAAGATTTGCCCAACTGTTTTCTAAAGTGTAAGATTTTCCATTCCCACCAGCAATGAGATTTCAGTCGCTCTGCATCATCCTCAGAGTTTAGCATGGTAGGTGCATATTAACAAACATTTAAGAACTCCCAGACTCTTTTGTAAAGCGTTTTACCATTTGACATTCCCACCAGCACTGTATAATAGTTCCAGTTTTTCTGTGTCTTTGTTAGCTTTTGGTGTGGTCAATCAATTTTAATTTTAGCATTCTAATAAGTGTATAGTGATATCTCATTGAAATTTTAGTTTATATTTCCCTAAAGATGAATTACACTGAGTATCTTTTATGTGCTTGTCATCCACGTATCATTTTTTTTGTCCATTTAAAAAGTTTAGTTGGTTGTTCTCATATTATTGGATTTTGACAATTCTTTTTAAATTCTGGATAAAAGGTCTTTAGTAGCTACATGATTAGCAAATATTAAGCCCCAACCTATGTCTTGCCTTTCAATGTTCTTAAAGATAACTTTTGAAAAGTAGAAGTTATTCTTTTCGATGAAGTTCAAATTATTAAAAAGTTATCTGGTATAGATTGTGCTTTTGGTGTCATACTAAGAAATCTTTTCCCAAACCAAGGCCACAGATATTTTTCTCCTGTTTTTTCTTCTAGAAATTTTATAGTTTTAGGGTTTTACATTTAAGCCGATGATTGATTTTGAGCTAACTTTTATAGAGAGAATAAGGTATAGATCAGGTTAATTTTTTTTAGCAGGGATATCTAATTGTTCCAGTGTGATTTTTTTGAAAAAATATCCTTTCTCCATGAATTGTGTTTGTACTTCTGTAGAAAAATCAATAGAATGTAAATGTGTGGGCCGATTTTTGGACTCTATGGTCTTCCATTGGTCTTTATGCCTATCCTTTCCCCAATATCACAAAATGTCTTATCATTTATGTCTGTCTTAAAAATATTTTTAGTCATTGCCTCAAAGTTCACAACATACACCTTTAAATTTACAGAATCTACTTTCAAATAACATTGTGCTGCTTCACATGTTGTATAAGGACCTTTCAATAGTATACTGCTAATTCCTTCCTCTCATATTTTGTGTTATTGTTTTGCCATATACTATTTTTTTCAAAATATTGAGGGGGTACAAATGTTTTTGTTATGTGAATGGCTTTTATAATGCTTAAGTCTGGGCTATTAGTGTGTCCATCAGCTGAATAGTATTCATTGTACCTGTTAGGTAAGTTTTTACCTCTCACCTCCTCCCCCCTGCCTTGTTCTTGACTTCTGATGACTTTTACTTCTCTCTGTGCCCATGTGTGCCCATTGACTAGTTCCAAATTATTACAGTCGACGTGTAGTGTTTGTTTTCCCATTCCTGAGATACTTCACTTAGGATAATGATCTCCAGTCTATCCAAATTGCTGCAAAAGACATTAATCCATTTCTTGTTATGGCTGAGAAGTACTCCATAGTGTACTGTATATATAACACATTTTGTTAATCCACTCATGAATTAATTGGTATTTGGGTTGATTCCACATCTTTGCAATTGTGAATTGTGCTACAATAAACATTTGACTACAGGTGTCTTTTTGATAAAATGATTTCTTTTCCTATGGGGTACATATGCAATAGTGGGATTGCTGAGTTGAATACTAAGTCTGTATTTATTTCTTTGAGGAAACTCTATACTGTTTTCCATAGAGGTTGTACTAATTTGCACTCCAACTAATAGTGTATAAGTGTTCTTTTCTCTCTGCATCCACACCAGCATCTATTGTTTTTTGACTTTTTAATAACGGCCATTCTGATGGGGTAAGTAGATATCTCATTGTGGTTTTAATTTGCATTTTCCTGATGATTAGTAATGTTGAGCATTTTTTAATATGTTTGTTGGCCATTTGTCTATCTTCTTTTCAAAAACTTCTGTTTGTGTCTTTTGCCTACTTTTTAATGGGGTTGTTTGTTTTCTCCTTGCTGATTTGAGTTCTTTGTAGATTCTGGATATTAGCCCATTCTCAGATGTATAGTTTGCATTTTCTCACATTCTGTAGGTTGTCTATTTGCTCTGTTCATCATTTCCTTTGCTGTGCAGGAGCTTTTTAATTTAATCAAGCCCCATTTATTTATTTTTGTTGTTGCTGTAATTGCCCTTGGGGTCTCAGTCATAAATTCTTTGCCTACGCCAATATCTAGAAAGGTTTTCCCTACATATTCTACTAGAATATTTATAGTTTCGTGTCTTACATTTCAATCTTTTTCCATCTTGAATTAATTTTTGCAAATGGTGAGAGATAGTTTTCCTGTTTCATTCTTCTGCATGTGCATGTCCAATTTTTCCAGCACCAGTTCATGAATAGGGCTTAAATTCCCTAGCATATGTTGTTGTCTGCCTTGTCAAAGATCAGTTGGTTGTAGGTAGGTGGCTTTATATCTGGGTTCTCTGTTCTGTTCCATTGGTCTGTGTCTCATTTTTGTACCAATACCATGATGCTTTGGTCACTATACCTTTGTAGTCTAGTTTGAAGTCTGGTAATGTGATGCCTCCAGATTTTTTCCTTTTGCCCACAATTGCTTTGGCTATTCAGCCATTTTTTGGTTCCAAACGAAGCATAGAATTATGTTTTTTCTAGATCTGTGAAATATGATTTTGGCATTTTGATGGGGATTGCATTGAATTTGTAAATCACATTGGGCAGTGTGGATATTTTTAACAATGTTGATTCTACCAATCTATGAGCATAACATATTTTTCCATTTGTTTATGTGATCTGCAATTTCTTTCATCAGTGTTTCATAGCTCTCCTTGTAGAGATCTTTCACCTTCTTAGTTAAGTGTATCCCTAAATATTTCATTTTCTTTGTAGCTATTGTGAATGGTATTTAGTCTTTGATTGGGCTGGTCTAGTCATCATTAATTCCCTCAGTGTTTGATTGTAAGGAAAAGTCTTTATTTTTCTGTCAATTATGAAACTTAGTTTTTCAGAATACAAATTTCTAGGCTAGTGGTTGTTCTGTTTAAGAAGACTGAAAATGGGAGCCTAATCCCTTTTGGTTTATAAGATCTCCACTGAGAAGTCTGCAGTTAGCCTAATGAGTTTTCCTTTGATGGTTAGTTGTTGCTTTCATCTTGCTGCTTGTAGAATTTTCTCCTTCATTTTAACTTTGGTCAGGTTGATTACTATGTACCTTGGAGATGTCTTGTTAGCTCTGAATCTTCCCAGTGTTTGATGACCATCTTGAATTTGGATGTCTGAATCTCTGGTGATACCAGGGAAATTTTCCTCAATAATTCTCTTGAATAGATTTTCCATGCTTTTTGCTCTTTCTTCTTCTCCCTCAGAGATACCTATAGTTTGTATATTAGCTTGCTTTCTGTAGTCCCTATCTAAGTGATTTCTTTCTTTTTTATTCTCTTTTCTGCCTCTTTGAATGACTGAGTTAGCTCAAGAGCCTTGTTCAAGCTCGGAGATTCTTTCTTCTCCTTGGTTTAGTCTGTTGTGGAAGCTTCCTGCTGTGCTTTGATATTCTATTAATGACTCTTTCATTTCTTTAAGTTGTTTTATATCCTTCCTTATGTTGTGTACCTCTTTAGAGACTTTTTCATTTTGTTCATTGATTTCCTAAAAGTATTTTTGGCTTATTTTTGTTTGCTTTCAAGTTTCTCTTAAATTCCATTCATCTTATTTGCCATCCATATTCTGAATTCCATTTCTGTTATTTCAATTTCCTTTTGGTTAGAATCCACTACTGTAGCTCCATTGTGATCCCTTGGGGGTACTGAACTGTTTTGTTTTTTCATGTTGCCAGGGTTCTTTGGCTGCTTTTTTTTTTTCTCATCTGAATCCTATTCTGTTAGCTCAGGGCTATTAGGATTACAGGGTACCTGTTCTCCTTTGTCGTGAACTCTCTTGCTTAGTTAAAAGAAGGAGATATCCCTACATGACACATTTGTGTCCTACTGTGGAATGCTGACCCAGCAGGGGCAAGGCAGGTGCACTGAAAGCCTATAGTGCAGCTGTTTGGTTTTATCCCCTTCCCCTGTGATTTCCACAGTTCATACCAGTGCTGGATAATCTTTGTGTGGGGTGGCAGATTGTTCCCCAGATCACTGCTGGAAGTTCAAGTTGGGGAGGCACCTCCTATGCTCAGATACCATACTGGAGGGTAAAAGCACTTGGGTCCCAGGCACAGAGCATGACATGGGGAGCATCTGCTCTGCTTGCTCCCTCCCTGGCCCAGCAGGGTGATGCAAAGACAACTGCTGCAAAAACAAGCCCCATGCACCTAAGAGCTCAGGTTGGTACCAGCTGCAGAAACCCAGGATCAGCAGCCACCAGATCCCTGCTGTGCCTGCTCTCCAGTGTGTCTCTGCACAGACTCTAAGCAGCTCCCTGATCAGTCCAGAGGTTTGCGGTGGTGAAGAGTGCACCCTCACAACTCGGGCCACAGTGCCTGAGGGGTGAGTTGTGCCCCAGGGCTCTATTCTCCTGACCTTCCCCACATGTAGATGCCCCCTACAGAGCCCTTCAACCTTGATGAATGAACCACCCTGTCACCTTCTCCTTCACTCTGAATGTTCTTTGTCACTTCTTCAGGGCTTTCCAATGTTCTTTCCAAGAAATGCCATCTGTAGGCGGGCATCCACATGCAACTTTCAATCCTCTCCTCTCTCATGTAGTGCATGCATGAGGTGGTTCTAATTCTCCATCTTCCCCTCCTCTCACATATATCTTACTTTTATATATGCTATAACACCCAATACATTGTTAGTATTTCAGCTTGAGACCAGGAATTAGTAAACTAAACAGACTGAGGGGCTGTAATGAATCAGAAATTAACTTTTATTGTGATAACATGTTGATATTTTGGAGTTGCTTATCCTGCCATTACCCTATCTGAATCCTAGTTTGGTGGGGGGAAGAGCCTGTGAGCTGCTGTTCTCAGGTAGTTCACAATTTGATTGAAGAGGCTGTATCACATATTCTTCAATTAAATGTTGCTTAGACCAGTTGACCTGAATTGGTCCTTTTCATTTTTTTTCTTTTTTGGTCTTAATAACCTGGGAAGAGAAAAAATATATAGTCTGAGATGCAGTCAATCAGTTAACCATCCTCTTCTTGCAGTGACTATGTCCTTCAGAAGTGTACCTTTCTTTTTGTGTTTTCTTAAAATTATCTCCTTCCCACCCTCCTTACACATTGTTCCCTCTTGGATCACTGTCTGGAAGTTAATATCTGGCCTGAGATATGCACTCCTACTTAACAAGGGCACACACGTGTATTTCTCAGGTCTTTGCCTCCACTCCCACAAAGAGAGACAGCAGGCCCTGCAAGCGATGCTGAGACACAGGGAAGAGCACCAAGTGCAGCCCTAGGATGGGTGTGAGTGTGTGACAGAGAGACAGGACTAGAAGTTTACACTGACTCAATCGCCCTGGATTACAGTAGGTACAGGAATGCTTGGATTGACTCTGAAAAATGCATCCTCAATGGGTTCATGGGCTGTGTCTGCTTTTATATACATTAGTCAGAATAATTTGTCCAACTTTGGGCAAGCTGCCCACGTTAGCCTTGCAGTGTTACTGAGGAACTCTTTGTCAGGCTCTGTGGGCACCACAACGTGTGTCTCTACCTCGTGAAGCTCATGTCCTCTTAACTGTGTATCAAGGATGTGTATTTCCTCAAGGGAGGTCCCTCAGCTCTGTGACCTTAGGGGTACTAAGTAACACGGTCTTCCATTCCATATTCTGTTCAAGAGCACCAGACAAGCTTTCTGATAAAAAAATACAAAATACCATCCCCTTGGAGAGTTGACTGTTCTATGCAGTTCCCACCTTTATGAGGCTATGATCTCCAGATTTCAGCTGTGGTTTTTCTCCGATTTTTGACAGCTCAAAGAATGTAAGTCGAAGTTTATCCTCTTCCTCACATTCTTCTTTGTTCTGTTTTCTAAGCACCAATATTTCCATGCTCCCTGTGTTGTCATTTACCTCAAATAATACACTATCTTTCTCTTCTGTTTTCTGCAAAAGAAAAGCAACACCCTGTCTCTGAGAATTTGGCTAAGAAATGTCACATCCGATCAGACATCAGACATGCCAGCTGAAGCCTCCAGAAAGAAATACAGTTGACTCTTGAACAACATGGGTTTGAACCGTGTAAGTCCACTTATACAGAAATTTTTTTCCACCTCTGCTACCCCTAAGACAGCAAGAAAGACCCATCTCTCCTCTTCTTTCTCCTTCTCAGCCTGCTCAATAAGACAACAAGGATTAAGACCTTTATGATGATCTACTGCCACATCATGATTAGTAAATATATTTTCTTTTTCTTATAATGTTCTTAATAACATTTTCTTTTACCTAGCTTGCTTTATTGTAAGAATACAGTATATAATATATGTAACATACAAAATATGTGCTGACTTTTTGCATTATTAGAAAGACTTCCAGTCAGCAGTAGGTTATTAGTGGATAAGTTTTGTGGGCATCAAAAACTATACAGAGATTTTTGACTGGGGGGGTGGGGGAGGCTGGCGCCCTAATCCCGAAATTGTTCAAAGGTCAACTGCGTAAAAAAAAAAATCCAGCTTTGAAACTGGCAGGTATATATCTAATATATAGCTAATGTTAGCAAATTCAGATTGGGGAGGCAGATATGTCTTACTTAGAACATGTTGCTTTTTGTGTCCCGTCTTTCCAGTCCCAAGCTCCCTTTCTCTGGAAGACTAGAATGGCCCATAGAAGCAACTGGTAGATGGAGAAGATAGGGCTTCTCCAGGCCAGAGGCCAGAATAGTCAGGGGAGAAAATGACCCTGGGGTTCCAGGAGAGTTATTTAAAGCAACAAATCCAGGAGAGACACGAGGCAATGATGCAAGACCTAGTAAAGAGTCTAAATAAAAGTAAGGAATTAAGGACAAAAAATAATTCACAATCAAGTTCAGATCAAAAGGGAGCAGGGTGGTTCTCAGTTACTTAGGACATTGATATTAATAGTATTTTAGCTTTAGTTTTATGGGCTAAATGAATATATATTAGTGGTTGGCTGGCCATACTGAAGGCTTGAAACTAAGATAAAGACTCAAGGCGGGGGGGAGGCAAGAGCAATGTATGTAACCTTAACATTTGTACCCCCATATTATGCTGAAATAAAAAATTTAAAAAAACTAGGATAAAAAATATGGCTTTCTTATCCAAGATCATTTATGCTTGAATTTTCCAGAAGAACAGATTCTTTCTATCAGTTCTTCTGCAACTAACCCAGGACAGCAAAGGTTATCCTAAGTTTTCTGGATGCAGGGTCAGCAGAAGAACCTCTCTATGGTTCTTCAGGTCCTGTCCTAAACCAGAAAAAGTCATCCACGAGGCCAATTTCCTGAAGCTCAGAATCATAACATTTTAATATTTCTCACTTCTAACGAGCTTCTTTAAACAAATTCTTTCTTCTATTTTCTGCATTTAATCACAATTTTTAAATCCTGCCCTGCTTATTGGTTTTCCAGGTCAATTAACCTGGTTTATTAGCCAACTACAGTTATTTTGCATTCATAATAGTCACTTAGAATAAAAGTCATTTGTATGAAGTCCAAAAATAACACAAAGGGTGAAAATTGTTGAGTATGAAGTAATTAATCCCTTTCCAGAGGCTATAAGGATAAATAGAAGGTGAGACAGGATCATGACAGCTTCTTGAGAATAAAAAGGCTATTTCTGAGTTTTTGTGTGAGTTTTGGCATGTTAACTCTTTATTTGGTACTTTGGTGTTTATTTGTTTTAGATTTTATCTACATAGAAAGGCATTAAAATAACTAATTTCTAAAGTCTCTTTAAGCTCAGGGTAAAAAAAATATTTTATTCTTACTATCCAATATAAAATTATTTATAGAAATTTACCTTCCGGACTACAAACGTCCCATTCACAATGGTTCCAATGGGCTGAGTTTGAAGCTTGTTGATCTTTGGGGTTTCACCTGCTTTCCTGATAATGGAGCCTGGAACACTGATCTTTTGGCCAGAGTCAGCATCAAACACACAGGAGGCACTATTCACTTCCAGGAAACCACTGTGCTGATAATATTTCGATATCGTAATTATTCTCTTTGGCGTGAATTTATCTTGTAGCTGTGTGCTGAAAACTTTTACAAAGAAGAATTCCTTCTCTGTAGCCACCGTAGCATGAAACATCTCTTGCTTGCCTTCTTGAGTCTCAAACTCCAAGGGCTCTGTTGCTTTCAGCACCATGACTGTCAAATAGCCTTTCTGCAACCCTTTCCTGACAGATTGCTGCTGGGCCACCATCTGTTTCTGCTTAGGCTGAACAACAGAAGAAAGATACCAGCTGTGAGTAAAGAAGGTATTATTAAGAGAACCTTATTTTACCCACAAGGTTAAACTTTAGGAAGCTAGCCAATAGGAAGACAGGTGGGCTCAAAGTAGGAGATGAGGAGGGATTGAGAAGAGATTTGAGACCCAGTATTATCTAGATAGAAAAGAGAATGCAGAGGGAAGATTTCAACTCCTATATTCATATAAGACAGTGTAACAGGTTTTGGAGGCAGGCTCCCTGAGCCTGAATCTTTCCATTGCCATCTACTGTATGTAAAGAGTTCATTGGATCTCTGAAAGATTGCTAAGGCAAAGGGATAAATCTGATCCTCTTTTTCTTCTACTCATTCCATTAGGGCATAATATGTCCTTGTTTCTCCATCCAATATTATCTTGAATATTCATTTTACTCTACTATAAAAGTAAGAGCTGAGTGATCTGCACAGAGTCCCGCAAATTCCTATGAGGCCCTATGCATAATAAAAGTACAGATTAAGTTAATGTGAGTAAAAGGGGAAACTTAGGTCAGAGATATCCTACAAGTGAGTTAAAAGGGAAATTATAAGGGAGAATCAATTCTACTTTTATGAATTTACCCTTAGATATAAGAAGCTATGCACTAAAGTTTGCATAAAAAATTGTATCTTATTATCTATAATTATAAAATTTGAAATAGTTTAATTACACAAAAAAGGATTTGATTAAGTAAAATCTAGTAGATTACTATACAAATTTTAAAAATGCCTTAGAGGAATAATATGATAAACTATTATAATTGATTCAATAAAGGGTAATAAGGTCCTAAACAGAATTTGTAATATGTTACTTATTGGATAAATAAGCAATTAAATCACAAACAAACTAGAGAAATATTTACCAATGTAAAATATGGTTTTCTCTACATGATAGGATTATAGGTACTTTTATTCTCTTCCTTATGTGTTTTCTGTTTTTTTCTGAATTAAGAGAGACAAGATTTTTTTGGTCTATTTTGGGAGAAAATATTACTTTTAAAAAGTAACTTGCTGTCCAAAGCCAAAAGGAAATACAGGGGCAGGGGGTGGGGGGAACCAGAGGCATACAAGGCCAAGTGTAGGAGTTTCTGAGTTGGATCTCTGATGGGACCTGGAATGTCAGTCCATGAGAAGACCCTGATGGACTTCACACTGACGGACTCAGTGTGGACCAACGCAGGAAAACGTCAGCTTCACTGAGGTCCACTACACATTTGCTTCTCTTTGGTCCCATGTATCTTTAACTGGGCTTCCAGACTAAATAATGCATATTTCCATAAGTGATGATTGAAACGCATCACTTCTACCCAGATCTTGTTTCCCTGATGCATCCAGAAGGCTCCGGGCCAATCCCAAAGGAAGTAGCTGCTCTAGACAAAGAGAATGGAGTATATATACTCATTTTCTACAGCTCGTTCATCTATAAAATGATATGGTACCTGCTTCACAGGAAATGAAATTGCATGTGCGTGGTGGATTCTGTGGTGAGACTCTCAGATGTTGCCTTCTGCTCCCCCAGGACTAAGACAATCATGCTCATGGAGAACAAGTCCAGACATTGCTCCCTCAGCTAAGCAAGGCCACTTCGCCTCGGTCAATGCAGGTGTAGAAAGGGCTTCCCCCTCCATCTAAAGCATGGTAATCCTAAAAGGCCTTCTCAGCCACCAAGCCTCTGTGGGACAGAGGCTTAGTCAAGACACCTTAGCCAAGCTAAGGTCTTGGCTGTAACTGCACTGGACTTGAGATTCTTCCTCTTTTCCTTTCCCTCAGAGATATTAATCCTGAAAGCACTCTATGATATACTTCCTGACACTAACTGTCCAATTCAGAGTTTTCTTCCTAAGGAATCCAACCTGTAACAAAGTATTAATGTGTCCAGGGCCTGGCAGAGATTAAAAGCTCAAAATGTGTTTAATCTGATGAACCTGAGGCAATTTCTCTTTTTGTTACCCTGACATACTTTTTATATTATTGCCTTGTTTTCCTTATTTGCATGCTATGAGATAAAGAACACAGGTCCCCGATGTGGGAAAGGACAGAGACAGCTACCAGAAGGTGTTCTTGTAAGGACTAAGGGCACTCCGGCTGCCCCATCCTACCTTAACCTGAGGAGAGACTTCTGATGCAGCCTGTTGCTTCATGGTATCATTTCTGTTGGCTGCAGAGGCAACAGGATCAATTCCAGCTTGAGCTCTCTTTTTTACCGGCTTTGGTTTTTCGGTCGATTTGTATTTCTTATCAACTGATTAAAAAAAAAGACATATTACCCCAAAAGAGATGAACAAAGTTGGCTAAGAAACTGAAATCCCATTATATTTCATGAAGAAAGTAAGAGTGATTCAGCACGATGGCAGAATAGAGGTTCCCTGGCTCCAGTCTCCCTTACAGAAATCCAACTGGTAGCTATCCACAAAGAGGAATACATTTGAGGATATCTCAGAACTTGAAAGTCAGGTTTAGACACCCTCTGACGCCATGGAACTGAAAAAAGCCACACTAGAGGGTGCTATGATTCGGATACGGTTTGTTCGTCCCCACAAAAACTCAGGTAGAAGTTGGATGCCCAGTGTGGCATGTTGGGAGGTGGGACCTGGTGGGAGGGGTTGGGTTATGGGTTGGATCCCTCATGAATGGCGTGGTGCTGTTCTCAAGGTAGCGAATGAGTTCTCACTCTCCAGAGACTGGAGTAGTTCTCATGGGAATGAATTAGTTCCCATGAGAGCGGGCTGTTATAAGACTAGGACACCACTCAGGTTTTCTCCTTTTCACACGTGTCTGCTTCCCCCTTAACCTTCTCTACCATGCTGTGATGCAGACTGAAAGCCCTATTCAGAAGCCAGTACCATGCCCTTGAACTTTTCAATGCACAGAAGGGGAATAGAAAGCTGGAGCTGGACATTCTGTGGATTGTCTGAGCAGCTCTTCTGATCTTGGCTGGCTCGGGTGAAGGTGGATGATCGGAGGGCTTCACACACGCTTAGGGCCTCAGCTTAGATGTCTGGGAAGGCTGTCATGGCGGGAACCTCCCTGCTTGGGGTCTCTTATCCTCTAGGAGCCTAAGCCAGGTTTGGTCACAGGAAGTCAGAACGATCCCAGCAACCAGAGAAGGCTCGTTCTAATCTTTAAGTACTTTTCAAGCCTCTTCTTTCATCATATTTACTACCATCACATTGGACAAAGCAAATCACGTGCTCAAGCCCAGATCCAGAGCTAGAATGTCCGCCCCTGGATGGGAATCTGCACCATCAAAATGCAAGGGGGCGACAGCCTTTTCTACAGCACACTACAACATCTGTTCAGCAAAAAGACAATTAAGAGTGTGCAAAAACAAGTCACAGAATGACAGAAAAATATGCCTATTTCCATTTATTGACTGGGATAGTGGTGTGCCCTGGTAGGTTGACTTTTTGATACTTTATGTATATATATACAACAAAGTACTAGTAACTAAAATATAAACAATTCCTATAAACACATTTTTTAAAATACATAAAAAACTATCAGGTAAGTGGGGAAAACCTGAATGATCACTTTATAAAATAAAGTATACAAATAGCCAATAAACATATATGCATATGGACAGTGCTCAAACTCAAAAGTTGTCAGAGAAATGTATATTGAAGCCATATCAAAATATCTTCAAGAATGGCTAATATTTTTAAAATATGACTCTGATTTTTAAAAAAAAAAACACTATGAAGTGGAATTTTCAGATTGGTATATCACTTTGGAAAATAATTTGGGGCACTATTAAAATTCAGTATCTACTTACCCTAACATATAGTAATTCCACTCATAGGTGTATAGCCAGGAGAAAGGAACACACACACACACAGAGGCATGTACATAATGCCCATAATGTACAGAAATATTCACAGGATCATTATCCATAATGGCCTCAAATGACTCAAACAACAATAAAGAGTAAACTGACTATGATACATGCACACTCTATTTCTCTCTCCCTCCATCCCTCTCTCTCTGGACATGTGTATGTGTGCATATATATACACATGTATATAAATAATTATCAAATAAATGGAATATCATATAGGAGAAAAAATGAATAAACTACTGCTAGAAAGTACAACATGGATGGAATTTTACTAACATCACTTGAAAAAAGGAAGACAGACACAAAGTACTTTGTATTGTATAATTCCTTTCATGTGCAAAAGCAGGTAAAAAGAATCTGTGGTGTTAGCATTCAAGACAATAGCTACCTGTAAGATTGAGTCTCAGAGGGGGCATAAAAGAGACTTCAAGGGTACTAATAAGGTTCCATTTATGAACCAAGATGGTTGTGCACCACGGTATATTTAGGTTCTGGCGATGTATTGAGCTCTACTCTTCAGATTTGCATACTTTCTGTATTTGTGATGTACTACAATAAAATAATACATAGATATATACATATGTGCATGTACATGTGTATAATGTATGTATATACATGTGTCCAACACACATATGTGTATTTTACTCAGGAAATCTTAATTATTTGAATGAAATCAAATTACCCTCCTTGACAATGCCTATTCATTAAACTTCCATCTCCAAGACTTAGTGAAAAAGGCTGAAGATATTTATCTTTTATTTTTCCCTCAAATAAAGAATTCATTCTTCTTTTTGACCAGCATAGCACCAAATTTCTTGTGATGCAATGTTTCCCCCATTTTGCTATTTTAATAATTCTGGGATTTTATTACCCTAATTAGCTAAAAATGATCCAATGTGAGACCAGGTTGGAAACCCAGGAGTGACTGGCAGCTCTGTGTGCTGTACCAGAAGTCAATTAAGTTCCTTTATAGCTTCAAAATTCCATCCAAGGCCATCTTTAGCCCTCCTTTGAATGCAGAAAGTTTATTTGTGCCCCATGCTATCTCTAATGACTATTATGATAGGAAACCAGTTTTTGTTTTCTCTGTTTCATCTTTCATTCTTTGTTGAATGCTCCGTCTCCATAGCCATTGCATGTCTGCACGCAGAGTGCTATGTGCTGTCCTACTCACAGCCTCAGCCCGTGGAAGGCAGAGGAAAGCTGAAGAAATCTGGTTTTGTTTTTTTTGGTTTTTTTTTTTTTTGAGACAGAGTCTCGCTTTGTTGCCCAGGCTAGAGTGAGTGCCATGGTGTCAGCCTAGCTCACAGCAACCTCAAACTCCTGGGCTCAAGCAATCCTGCTGCCTCAGCCTCCCAAGTAGCTGGGACTACAGGCATGCAACACCATGCCCGGATAATTTTTTCTATATATTTTTTCTATAATTTTAATGCTAAGTCTTAATGCTTCTTCCTCCTGCATTTCAATTCAATATATTTCCCTTCATTTCCATTTGCATAAGCTAATCAAAGCTACCATTATCTCTTCCTGATCTGTGGCAATAGTTATTCTCCTGGTAGGCAAAGTGGACCCTCCAAATCCAGAATCCAGAAGGATCACTCCAAATTGCAAATTTGGTGTTACACTCCTGCTTAAAACTTTTAATCACTTCTGATTTCTCTTAGAACAAAGACGGACTTCTAGTCATGTTCTACAAGGCCTTGCCTCATCTATCTGCCAAAGGGATCTTGTACTGCCCTCTAGCTGTTCTCTGTATTCTGGCCACACTGGCCTTCTCTCAACCCCTCGTGCAAGTCAACACCTGCTGCCATAGGGCCTTTTCTCAAAGTGTTCCCTCTGACTGAAGACATCTTTAATGCCTATGCATTTTTCAGAGCTTAGCTCCAGCGTCATTTCCCTGGGGAAACCTCTTCTGACCAATACCAATTCTAAATCCTGGCTTAGGTTAAGTCTTTCTGACACATGTCCTCAAAGAACCATCTTCCTTTCCATCAGAGTACTTATCTCAGTTTATTACATTCATTTGTCTGCTTTTAAGAAAAAAATCTACCTCCTGCATGAGAGTATAAGCTCTACACAACTTGGATTTGTTTTTAACTCCTTGTTCTATCGCCAGAACTTAAGAGAGTTCCTTTTACCTATTAGCAATTCATCAGATATTTACTGAATGGATAAATGAATAGGTGGGTGGATGGCAGGTTGGTTCCTGCCCAAGACCACCATAAGGCAGCTGTACAGTCTGCTTTGCTCCCCCAATTCCATGGTCAGGTTATATTTTATTATGAAAAGCCACACTCTAGTCCTGATTTTAAGAAGACCGTGTAACAAAATGGTCATGTACAATTATTTAAGGCACTCTCAGGCAGAAGAGGGCATAAGAAATTATTAGATGTCATTTCTGGCAGAACTCGAGCAGTTCTGGGCTGAAGTAAAAAGGCAGTCACCTTGATTTTATCAGAAAGAAGAATGATTTAATTATTAGAGCTAAGAGTAGAATGAGCTGCCTTGTGAGTAGCTTATGAGTAGGTTCTCTGTATTACCTTTCAAAGAGCAGAAAGAGGTGGCCTTTTTGGCAGGAATACTGTAGAGGGATTTCTGCTCTAGGAAAAAGTTAAACTAACCTTCAATGGTATGTTAGTTCCATGAAACTGGAAATTCTGAGAAGCATGCATATAAAATCTCCCTTCTACGTTGAGAGTATAGGAGAGAAAACAAGTGTCCAGTGAAGCCAAGGAAATAAACATACCATTTTCCCACGTCACATCAGCCATTCTCCATCTCACACATGACAAATTTGTGAAAGAGCACATCTGCCCCATAAACCTCTCATTTTCCTTAATAATTAGGTGCAGATTTTTCATTTATTTCATTTATCATTTTCAACCTTCTATTTTAATCTTCCAGACTTCTCTAGACTTTGATCACAATCTATCTCAACTTCCTTTTTCCAGGCTCGAGCGTCCTCATATATTTTTGTTCTCTCTTCCCACAAAAATCTCTCCCATCTACTGATTATTGCCTCTGTCTTTACTAAAGATTTCTTCAGGCTGGGTGTGGTGGCTCACGCCTATAATCCTAGCACTCTGGGAGGCTTAGGTGGGAGGACTGCTCAAGGTCAGGAGTTCGAAACCAGCCTGAGCAAGAGCGAGTCCCTGTCTCTACTATAAATAGAAAGATATTAATTGGCCAACTAATATATATAGAAAAAATTATCCGGGCATGGTGGTGCATGCCTGTAGTCCCAGCTACGTGTGAGGCTGAGGCAGCAGGATGGCTTGAGCCCAGGAGTTTGAGGTTGCTGTGAGCTAGGCTGACACCATGGCACTCACTCTAGCCTGGGCAACAAAGCGAGACTCTGTCTCAAAAAAAAAAAAACAAAAAAAAAACAAAACCAGATTTCTTCAGCTTTCCTCTGCCTTCCACGGGCTGAGGCTGTGAGTAGGACAGCACATAGCACTCTGCGTGCAGACATGCAATGGCTATGGAGACGGAGCATTCAACAAAGAATGAAAGATGAAACAGAGAAAACAAAAACTGGTTTCCTATCATAATAGTCATTAGAGATAGCATGGGACACAAATAAACTTTCTGCATTCAAAGGAGGGCTAAAGATGGCCTTGGATGGAATTTTGAAGCTATAAAGGAACTTAATTGACTTCTGGTACAGCACACAGAGCTGCCAGTCACTCCTGGGTTTCCAACCTGGTCTCACATTGGATCATTTTTAGCTAATTAGGGTAATAAAATCCCAGAATTATTAAAATAGCAAAATGGGGGAAACATTGCAGCACAAGAAATTTGGTGCTATGCTGGTCAAAAAGAAGAATGAATTCTTTATTTGAGGGAAAAATAAGAGATAAATATCTTCAGCCTTTTTTTGCCAACAACTCCTAGATTCCCGCCTCTTGCCCAGATCAGAAAAACAGGACTGTGGTTACTTGGATGCAATTATGTATAGTTGCTGCCATCTTGTGGCCATATCTAAGAACTACTACATCTTCTAACCAGATAGCCTGGGAAAATATTAATAAAATGACACATAATAAATATATATAATATAATAATAATAAAAAGACACAATAAGTCTTTTCTCTAAACTGCCTTAGATACTACCCAACAATTTATATCTTCCAGGCCGGGCGTGGTGGCTCACGCCTGTAATCCTAGCACTCTGGGAGGCCGAGGCGGGCGGATCACTCGAGGTTGGGAGTTCGAAACCAGCCTGAGCGAGACCCCGTCTCTACTAAAAAATAGAAAGAAATTAATTGACCAACTAAAAATAGATATACAAAAAAAAATTAGCCAGGCATGGTGGCACATGCCTGTAGTCCCAGCTACTCGGGAGGCTGAGGCAGCAGGATTGCTTGAGCCCAGGAGTTTGAGGTTGCTGTGAGCTAGGCTGACGCCACGGCACTCACTCTAGCCTGGGCAACAAAGTGAGACTCTGTCTCAAAAAAAAAACCAAAAAAACAATTTATATCTTCATAGAATTATGTGCTTATATAATCAGTTAAATGATCTCATATAGCCTTCAAAGAAATGTGTGAGAAACCATGTCACTGATATTGTACACACACACACACACACACTATTTAAAAGCTGTTGTTGGGCTGGGTGTGATGGCTCATGCTTGTAATCTCAGCACTTTGGCAGGCCAAGGAGGGAGGATCGCTTGAGTATGGGACTAGCCTGAGCAAGAGCAAGACCCCATCTCTACAAAAAAATAGAAAAACCAGCCAGTCATGGTGGCTTACACCTGTAGTCCCAGCTGCTTTGGAGGCTGAGGCAAGAAGATCACTTGAAGCCAGGAGTTTGAGGTTGCAGTAAGCTATGATGATGCCACTGTACTTTAGCCTGGGCAACAGAGTGAGATCTAGTCTCAAAAAAAGAAAAAAAAAAAAAGCCGTTGTAATTTTCGTGGTCAGATAGAGTCATACTTTAATCTTAAAACTGTTGTACATTAATCCTAAAACCTTTGGAGTCTCTCATTTGGGAGAGTCTTTGGGTGAGAGGCTCGTTTGCTCTTTTTAGTAAGTCAGATGTAAAGCCAGGATATACCAATAGCTCTTAGGGAACAAAATCAGGAATTTAAATCAAGTATAGATACTTTAGAAACAGATGATCAGTGATTTATTGAATAATGTAAAAACCAGTCTTTGTGGGGAGGGGAATTTATATTGCCACCTGTGCTGGAGAGGAGAGAAAATCCCTGAATTAGAAAGACAGAATTATCCCCTGAAGAAAGGAGGACTGTCTGGGGAATGGAGAGGAACAGACAAAGGTGCCTAATATCCCAGTTTCCACTTTCCATTGCTATAATTATGTTATTTTCAAGGCTTCAATAAAATGTGAGAGCAATACCACTGTATGAATCGGGGTGGGGGTTGAGATGTTAACGTTGAAATTCTGCGTCCATGTTCACTGCAAGGTAGACGTGAGGCGAAACAGGCAAAGTGAAAAGATGATGAGATGGCTAAGTGGTAGCCCTAAGGGCTGGAACAAGAAGAGAAGGGAAACAAATGCTGGAATGGATTTGTGGAATTTGTAACAAAGACTTCCTAGAAGTGATACGCAGCAGGAAGGGACAAAGAGGCAGGTGCACTAAGTTCACAAATTGCAACAAGCGGGGGTGGGGGGGGTGTGCCTTTTCCCCCCCCGCTGAGATCAAGAAAGGAAAGGCTGAGGCTAGGCAGAGAAAGGCAGTAGGCAGGTGGGGTACTCCCACATTACCTTTCTCCTTCTCTTCCTGAAGACGTTTTGCCAGGTCCATGTACTTCATCTTCTGGAAAATACTAATGGTCTTCATCACCGCAGACACCACACCAGCAATTTGAATCATCAAGTTAGCTACCTCTATCCTGTTTGCAGTATTCAGTTTGCCCTTAGGGATAGTAAATTCAAACTCATCTGGAAGAAAGAACTTAAACCTAAGCAATTCCTCATCATCCATTTGATCCAGGCCATTCACTAATAGTATTTCCTTATATTTACTCTCCATCTCACAACGTTGGGATCAGCCTATAAGAAATCAAAACATATAACATTACACACCTAAAGGATTCTACATTCAAAATAAGGCATGTTAATTTAAAGGGAATCTAAACAAAATGTTTTCAGTACAGTAAAAGAGATTTGGGTGAAATACAAGCATGAACTTCTTGAGAAAGACAGTCACTATTCTTGGGAACCATGTCTTCAGAGAGTATACGATGTCTCTGGAATTCTCAGAGAACAGGACAGATTCTCTTCTTACCTTTAAAACAGATTTACGGTGGCATAAGTGGCATACAAAACAGTGCCTATACTTGAAGCATACAGTTTGGTAATTTTTGGCACATACATATACTTGATGAAGTATAATTAATCTATTTGTTCCCGCGTGGAGCACACTTTTGGTGTCATATTTAAGAAATCTTTTCCAATCTCAAGATTAGAAGCTTTTCTTCTATGTTTTCCTCCAGAAATTTTATAGTTTGGTCTTTTTCCATGTAGGTCTATGACCTATTTTACATTATTTTGTATATGGAGAGATGTATGATGCAAAGTTCTTTTTTTTTCCCACATGGATATGGATTTTCCCAGAATCACACGTTAAAAAGACTATCCTTTCTTTAGAGACTTGCTTTTGTGCCTTTGTAGAAAATCAGTTGTCCAAATATAAGTGGGTCTATTTCTGGGCTCTTTATTCTGTCTATTAATCTATTTCTCCATTTGTTGCCAATACCACATTGCGTAATGTGATTTTCTATGTATAATATCCAAAATAATATATAAAATATAAAAAATAATTCAATGATATTCCTAAATATAATATTATATATAAAATGCATTTATTTCAGTAACACTCCAACAAAAAAATATTGAACAAAAAACACACTTTCCAATAATAGCAAAACTACAAAGTACTTAAGAACACCTAAAAAGATATTTAAGAGCTTTAAAGAGAACATTATAAAACTTTATTGAAAGATTTAAAAGACCTATTAAATAGATATATATGTGATATTTTAAATGAGAAGAGTCAATAAAATGAAGATACTAACTTTGTCATATTAATCTATAAACTCCGTGCAAAATCTCAAAGGGCTTGCTGTAGAACTTATCAGGATGATCCTAAAACCTAAGTAAATATAGTAAAGACAAAAATATATAAGTTGAAAATGTTTATTAGAAAGCACTATCCCTACTATATATCAATACTTAATATAAATGTATAATCATTTAAACAATATGATAGTGACACAGAGAGAAATCAACTAATAGATACAGTGTGGAAATAGAACTACACATAAATTAAAGCATGTTATATTACTAGAGTGGCAATATAAATCACAAGGAAAGGATGGCCAACTATAAAAAGTGTACAAATGACAACATATGTGAAGAGTAATAATACTGGATCTTTATCTCATATCATATACAAAATACATGACTAGCTGTATTAAATATCTAAATAGGAATCATGATGATGTTGAAGAAATCTCAAGAGAACTACTCATTACGTTAAGGTAGGAGAGGGTTTCTTTAAAAAAAGCACAAAAATGACAAGCCAGAGAGAAAAATTTTGTTAAATTTGATTGCATTCACATTCTAAACTTCTTTGTAGGAAAAATACACACGCACACACACACACACACAGAATAAACAAAGTGAAAATACAAGGCAAGAACTGAGAAGATATATAGGAATATAAATATAGAGAGAACCATGTATCAGTAAGAAAATATATAGAGAACCGTGTATCAGTAAGAAAAAGATAAATGGTCTTTCTGAAAAATGGGCAAAAATTATGAATGAGCAATCTACTCAAATATCCAATAAATATAAAAGAAGGTGTTTGACATTACTAGTAATGACTGACTTCCAGAAACAGTGACATAGGAAGACATAAGCCAAAGAATAAGAGAGGATGTTTATGATATGAAAACAACTGATTGTGAGTTTTAGAGGAGGCTGAATACTCCCATCAGTACAGTCAATGTTAATAAATTCTAATGATTAATGATAATAAATTCTAATACTGTTAATATGGCCTTATAATTTTTATAGGCAAGTAAGGGCTGGAGAAACTCTCCTTACACATGTAGAGTTCATAAGTGAAAACTAAAACTATTATCAGTATCATTTTCAGAATCAGGAATCCATTTGAAATATTTGGAATGAGAAAGCTGCCCAACTGTCCTAGTGCTACTGATGAAAGCAAGGAAGGAAAGTGTCCTTTGTTAAGTATCTACAGTGTGATAAACAGTCATCAGCTTGGCATGCTTTCTACCTGTCAATAAGAAACTAGTCTTCCTAGAACCCTTTTGTAGAATAACAATCACATTTTAATCACATTTTATATCTGAGAAAACTAAGACACAGCTATTTCTCTGAAGATTTTATCTTGGAAATGTAAAATTTGCATTTTACCCCATAATATCTGTTTCCTTAAAAAAATGTTTTAATGTATTTGTTATAGGGTAAAATTTACACCCAGAGAAAATGCATTCAGATCTGTTTGGTGGCTTCATGACCCCAAGAGTACACACACTGTAGTTTGCAGTGTGGTGCTGTACCATGTGTGACAACTGACCACTGGATAGTGCCTTGCAGTTTACAAAGTGCTTTCACATCGCACCTCCAAGATAGAAACGAAATTGAATCTTAGGGGAACATATAATTATCTCTTAATAGGGATGATAATTCCTACCCTCCAGGGGTAAGAACCCAGCATGGTGTGCCTGACACACACCAGTTTTCATTTATTATAATCTCCCAATTATGACAGGTTAAATTAGGTATTCAAAGGTGGATGACTTACCTGAGGCCACACAGCTAGTAAAAGGCAATACAAAGGCCTGAACTCAGGTCTTCTGAATCCAGGCCCTCTGTTCTTTCTTTTTCCAACTGTTGCCTTATCATTCAGAGTATGGAATGATTGCCTGCTTTTTGTTAGTTTGTTTGTTTTTTAAAAAGACTGATGTTATTGGCTATGGTCTAGAAGATGCCCACCCCCAAAATATCTAACCCTCTTAAAATTCCAATATTAGCAATTATTATTTGTTTTGCCTAAATCATTTCTCCCTCTTCACCCTGAATACTTGCACAGCTTGCTCCCCCAACCTACTGGCTTCTGGTCAATTGTCTCCTTTTAAGCTCAACCTTCCCTGAGCACATTTTACAAAATAGCAGACAATCCATTCCTCTCTATTAACATGCACTGTTTTTCTTTCTTCTAGCACTTATCTATTTACCATTATAGAATATACACTGTTGCTGCTTATTTATTTTTTAATTGTCAGTCTCTACTGGAATGGAAATGCCTTGTGGGCAAGGACTTTGTTGTTCATTGCTGCACTTCTACCTCCCAGAATAGCATCTGAAACACAACAGATATTCAATAAACGTTTGTTCAATAAATATTCATTGAAGCAATTCTCTAGGCTTCCCTCTCCAAAAATTTAGCCCTGGGCATCTCAACTTTCTAGGCTCTACTGAATCTATTTGGTTTGATTAATTAAGGGCCAGAGGTGCTTAAACTGGAAAGAATATATCTCCTCACTGTATATTCTCCAACAGGGATTTCTAAGCCTGAAATAGCAGAGACAAAACCTAGAACAAATCATTGCGCACAACTCACAACTCTACTTATAATTTCCAAAGAGAGAAAGGTTGAGAAGGCATGTTAAAGTCCAAGAGCTTCATGTCAATGTCTATTCAAGGTAAGGAACTTAGAAACTTCTATCCCCAGAGGAAGTAATCCAGCTTCCTTTGGTCACATGGCATCAACTAACCTAGATTCTAAGAAGGAGTGAAACATGGTGTATTACAGGGAAACTCAAAGTAACTGACTTTTTGTGAAATTCCAAAGTAAGCTGACACCAAATCAATCATGAAGTTTATCTTAATGTACTTCTGCTATTAGGTCTTTTATTACCATCATTTAATTGATAAATAAAATATTTATTTAGGATATAGTCAAATTTTTATTCTAGTTATCTCAATATATTTTGCAATTACAAAATCACAGAACACGTAAGTTACTATTAATAGTATAAAGCTAAGAAGCAAAAGCTTGCCATATTCCAAAAGCCTGGAGAAGACAGCTACCTGCTTCCAAAGTATTAGGTTATTAAATATGAAATGTCCAATCACAAATCAAAAGTTTAGTTTATTATATCTCAAACAAGAAGCAGTACAATTAATAAAGTATGTGCCTAAACTATCGACATAGTTTTTTGCCATCATACTGGTAGCTTGTTTATGCCAGCAATGAAGAAGCCTAGAGAGAGAGTGGTGATGAAATAATGAAAGGTGTTTTCCACAGCTTGTTGAGAATTAAATATTTTTCCTTGCAAGAAGTGGACCAAAGCCTGGAAGAAGTGGTTGTCAGTTGGTGCAAGATCTGGTAATATGGTGGATGACAGAAAGTTTCCAAGTCCAGCTTCTATAGTTTGAGCAGCGTTGTTTTTTGTGACATGTGGTCTTGCAAGAGGATTGGCCTGCCTCTACTGACCAATCTCGGCTGCTTAAGTGCAAGTATCCTCATTATTTAGTCCAATTGGTTGTAGTAGACATCTGCTGTAATTGACTGACCAGGTTTCATGAAGCTATGTGGATAATACCAGAGCTGGACCACCAAACAACATTCCTTAGCTTTTTTTGATGAATATTCGGTTTGGGGCTGTGTTTCAGCACTTCATCTTTATCCAACCACTGTGCTGAACACTTGAAATTGTCAAAGAATCCATTTTTCATCACATGTAGCAATACAGTGTAGAAATGGTTTGCCTTTATGTCATGACAGCAAAGAAAGGCAAGCTTTGAGACGATTTCTCTTCTGACCCTCATTTAAATTATACGGTACCCATACTATCCAGCTTCTTTACCTTGCCCATTTGTTTCAAATGGTCCAATAGAGTTGGGATAGCAACATCAAACCTTGCTGCTAATTCATGCGTAGGTTAAGATGGATTCACTTCCACTACAGCTTTCAGCTCATCATTATCCACCTTGATCTCAGGTCACCCACATGGCTCAATTTCAAGATTAAAATCAACAGAATGGAACTTCTCATACTATTGACGTACTGTGCACTCATTAGCCAAGTCCTTCCCAAGCGCTTTGTTGATATTTAGAGCTGTCTGCATCGCATTGGTTCCACAAAGGAACTCATATTCAAAAATGATACGAGTTTTTGACTTATCTATAGTTTCACAAAAATTGCTCTAAAAAATATATTTTTGAAAGATAATCACAAGCTAAAGACTGCATTTGAAAGAATGAGGATGTACCTTCACAATAAAAAAAAAAAGAGGTGTCAAAGTGAAATGTCAGAGATATCACCTGTCAAACTTAGTACTTAAGGAAATCAAACATTCCATACTTAATAACCTAATAATTGCATCTCTGCTTTGCCGGCTGGTGATCACAAAACAAGAATTCCTGGGAGAAATGATTTCATTAATGTTTTACTTTAAAAGTCTGCAGAACAGTCAGTCATTTGTCATTAGCAGGGAACCAGGGAGGCCAAGGTAGTAAGCATTTCCTCTCTAACTTCCTACCTTCTTGAATATTAGTAATTCTTTACTTTTCCCCCTCTGACACACATCAGAAGGTATCTTAAACATATTAAGAATATAGGGACATTTATTTGGGTGCATAGGAGTTTCTTCTCTTAGACCAAAGATTCTCAAACTCCAAATCTGAAACTTAAAAAGAATGGAAATTCTCAGTTCAAACACCACCTCACCATTACCTGTAAGTTATTTTCCTCTTCTTAAGTTCTAATTCATTTTGCACTTATTGCTGAGTAAATCCATGTAAATTATAGATTTTAGTAATCAGAAGTAAGAATTCCTCAAATTAGATGTTTAGGATGGGGCGTTTAGCGATTGCAGCAGTAATGATTCTCATCTCCAACTTTAGAGTGAAATAATGTCAGGGGAAATCCTGAGAGCAAGAAAGGAAGTCCCAAAGTAAAGCCGAATAAAGGAATTATCAATCTAGTAAGGATCCCCAGTGAAGGCATCCTCAAGAATAGTCTTATCTTAGATGAAACAAACAATAAAGGATGAGAATAGCGACAAAGGCGGATGGTGGGAAAGTATACTGTGTCCATTACAGTGAGGGTCAGAGAACAGTAGCTTAGATGAACCGAAACGTTATTCACTCATATACTCTCCATGAGCCAAGCAATGAAGACAAGATTAATGGTTTCAATGCTAGCTGTGTACCACTGTACAGAACCCCAGCTGCTGCGCAGAGTAGGGCAGAACTGGTCCACGTCACCCCTGAGGCTTACCAGCAGTTCATTCCCTTCACTGGATACTGGACCCTGGGCTCATTTCCACTTTTTATCTCCTCCCCAGACCTCTAAGTAGGAATGATATTAAAAAGCATTTAACAAACTTTGTGGCACAAGGATTGACCATTAAAACAGGCGTTAGCTGTACATGTCCCTTCACTTCATCATTCTGCTGGATGAAGGTTGATCAGCCTCAGAGACCGGCAAGGGAGTGACTGATCCTGTAGGCGCAAACCAGGAAAAGCAGTGTTCTAGAAGCTAGGAGATAATTCTTAAGGAGATAAAAAATATCTGGCACATTTCTGATATAGTAGGGAAAATGAGGGCTGCAGAGATGGCACAGGATTAGCAATGTGGAGTCACTGGTGACACTGACAATAGCAGTTCTGATGGAGAATGGTGCAGAAGAAAGTTTAATTTGAGTGGGGTGGACAGAAAAAGGAGAATCAAGTAAAACCAAGCTTTTTGCTGTAAAGGGCCAGAGAAATGTGACGGCAGCTGGAGGGAGATCTGGGGCTGAGAGAAGTCCTTTTTGTTCGTTTGTTTGCTTTTCTAACATGGGAGACATTACAGACTGTTTTATGCTAATAAGAACAATCCAGGAGAGAGGGAAAATTGGTGATACAGAAGAACAAAAGGAAAAGTGCTTAAGCAAGTGAAGCCTTAGAATGATTTCTCTTTGAGACATGCCTTATGAAATAAAGGAAGCCCATCTAGCTTGTCCCCTGTGTGGCATTTGCTATACAGGAATGGTGACTACCTTCCTCACTCCGGAATTTCTGAATTCCTCAAGGATTTCAAATCATGTTAACTTGCTGCCTAAGGCTGACAGCGCTCTTGCCAGAAAGACACAGACAGACTCAAATCCTGACTCTGCTATTTACTAGCTGCTGGCATCTGGTAAATTACAACCTTCTAAAATGCCCATATCCTCAACTGTAAAAACGGTAAAAATGTTACCATCAACATTAAAGGATTACTGTTAGAATACGATGATCCCATGCAAGTCAAGAACTTTGGTAATAGCTGATCAACACTAAGGTGCTCACATAGAAATAATATTCACTGGGTGCCAGTCAAGTGGAGCGGGGCAGTGGGGGTGGGTAAACTCGCAACTAATGGATGGGGAGTGCACTGTATGGGGGAAGGGCACGCTTGTAGCTCTGGCTTGGGTAAGGCAAAAGCATTATTATATGTAACCAAAATGTTTGTACCCCCATAATATTCTAAAATTAAAAAAAATTTAAAAATAACTTAGAGTAATTGCAAAGAGTAATTACTCAGTCAGAGTTGGATATCAGTATAAAAAGTGATAGAATTAAATATCTAGCAGTGATATTTTGCGACAAATAACAGTTTTACCTGGGATGGGAGGTGGCAACCTGGATTTGAAACTGAGATGAGAAGAGAGGTGTATGTCTTTTAAAAAGTGTGTACCAAAGGATAGACTAGGAGGAGTAGAGGGAAGGTGGAGATGCAAGGTCAGGACCGAGTGACTTTCCCAGTAGGATGGGAACACCAGGACAAGGGATGATGAAGAAATGATGCAATCTTGGAATTACACCAGAGCATCCCACTGGGCTAGACCAGGGCCTTCATGGGTGGGTCCGGGGCCAGGAAATGAGGCCCTTCACTGTGCGAGGAGAGGTATTCTTTTTTCAGGGATTCCCAAATACTATTTGGGGCTTAAGTTAAGTAAACTGAGTCACTGTCTTAGAGGATAGCTTGGGGACCCTGCTAGGGGAATGCAGTCTTACACATAGGCTGGTGGAGAAACCCCAATGGAGACTGAAGCGTAAGAGGAATAACACTGGCGCAGAGACACCAGGGTGCATGCCTAAAGTAAGCAGAAGAGAAGTAAGCCCATCCTTTCAGAGCCGACGTCTGTTTGCTTAGGTTTAAGTCCTCAGAGGGATGCACAGCAAGGGTGGTCTTTCCTTGGTCTTCTTTTCCTGTGCAGAAACCAAGTTCCTTCTCTCCTTTCTGACCCAGCCCCTCCTCCGTGCTCAGCTCCATCACCAGGGTGATCAGCAAACATGTGTCCGCCGCTTTCTCTCCAGAGAGCTTAAACTAGCAGGGAAGCTCGAGGCGGAGGATGTCCACATCACCCGGGTGACTTGGAAAGCTACACAGACTCTGGCACGTCTGAAAAGCTTCACATACAACTTCTGACAAACAGCTCCCTGCACCCTCAGGCCCAGAGGCCAGTAGAAACGGCAACTGGAGCTTGAATTGGCTGAGATACCAATTTTTGTTTCCCTCTCCCAGCCCCGGAAGAAAATTCTTGTAGAAACATGTATCTGACTCATGCCACATATTTACACTGATTTAAAGAAGGAAGTGACTAAGAAGCTGTAAAAAAAAAAAAAAATGATAGCAGATGACTTATTGATATACTTTGTCACTAAGGGACTTGAAGGAGGACTTTCTTCTCGTGTTAACAGGCACACTGATTTCAGAGGGCATCTAAAAGCATATATACAGTGCTCCTTCCTAACCCAAACTCCTGAACCCAAATTCAGAGCTTCAGGGCTTGATTCTGGCCTACAATCTACTTGAGCATCTCGTCTCTCATTCCTTGACTCAACAATTATGCACTGAACACGTAATGTATTAGATTCTGAGAATATAAAATTTAATAAGACAAAGTTCCAGATGTTGAGTGGCTCTGCCAAGACATGGAGGTAACATGTAATTTAATAGTTACAATACCACGTGATGGTAAGTGTCATAATTACAGCAAGCTCAAGACGCTATGGGAGCAGAGGAAGAGCACCAAGCCACACTCAAGACACTCAGCCAAGAGCTGCAGGGTCTCCTTCACTCTCGGCTTCCCGGCTCACCTCTACACTCTTGCCTGGGGTCAGCTCAAACACCACCTCATCAGTGAGGCTTCCCTGGCCGGTACCTTCTCTGTCTCTTCCCTATAGTATCTTTCCTACATATGGCACTGAGCACACTCTGACACACGTACATTTTCCTTTTTTCTTAGTGCTTAAGGAAATCAGACATTTCATACTTAATAACCTAATTGACTAGGAGAGCTACACAACTGGGGGACATGAGGCACAAAAGGGTGGAAGGGGAGGCAACATGCTGGAAAAGGTGGTTTAATTAACAGTCTGCATGGAGAAAAGTGAGATACCCAAGCTCTTTCCTCCCTGACTCGTACAGTGCTGGCAGCCATGTTTCTGTCACAAACAGAAGGCTAAGGCGTCCCCACCATATTCATTGGTCCAAGAGAGGAAAACATCCTACAGTTACTGACGTTTTGGCTTCTCCAATATAAAGACCCCAGGCCCTTGCCTGTTAATCCTATAATGTAACTAACCTATAAATACACCTGTTCCACACACAAAGAATTCAAATCGTTTGTGTGTGTATGCACTTTGCTTTCTTAAATATGAGTATTCAGATATAAATCACATTCAGAAAAGCCTCTACTGTAAAAGAGAAGAAAAAAAACAGAAAAGGAACTTAAAAGAAATAAAGACAAAGCAGAGGATAGAAGAAAAAAGATCTATGGTCATCAGAGAGATAAGAGAAAGCACTGCATCAATGGAACAAAAAAAAAAAAGCAGTGCTAATAAATACAAAAAATGAACACAGTAATGGAAGAGATTTTATAGATATAGTTGCTAAATGTGATAGCAGAAAAAATTTAAGTTAACAGAGTGGTAAAGGATAAAGCTGAAAAGCTCTTCCTAAAAGAATACCTAGCAAACAATGAGATTGAAAAACAGGAGCATACAGATAAGAAATACAGAGGTTTATGCCAGGATGAATAATAACCAGCTAATAAGTGTTAAGCAAGAGTGAACAAAGAAAACGGAGGAAGAAAGTTATCAAAAAATAGTATCTAATTTGATGAATCAGGGGGCAACACACAAAGGCACATCATTTGGTGGTTTTTTTTCTTTTTTTTTTTTTTGAGACAGAGTCTCACTTTGTTGCCCAGGCTAGAGTGAGTGCCATGGCGTCAGCCTAGCTCACAGCAACCTCAAACTCCTGGGCTCAAACGATCCTACTGCCTCAGCCTCCCAAGTAGCTGGGACTACAGGCATGCACCACCATGCCCAGCTAATTTTTTGTATACATAATTTTTAGTTGGTCAATTAATTTCTTTCTATTTATAGTAGAGACGGGGTCTCGCTCTTGCTCAAGCTGGTTTTGAACTCCTGACCTTGAGCAATCTGCCCGCCTCAGCCTCCCAGAGTGCTAGGATTATGGTGGGTTTTTTTTTTTTTCAGTTTTTTTATTATTAGTAAACTTTAGTTTTTAAAGCAGTTTTAGGTTTACAGCAAAATTGAGCTGAAAATACAGAGATTTCCCATATATCCCCCTCCCTCACACATATGTAGCCTCCTTTATCATCACCATTCCCACCACAGTGGAACATTTGTTACAATTGATGAACCTACACTGACACATCATTACCACCCCAAATTCATGGCTTACATTGGGGTTCACTCTTGGTGGTGTACATTCTCTGGGTTTGGACAAATGTAAAATGACCTATATCCACCATTACAGTAACATACAGAGTGGTCTCACTGCCCTGAAAGTCCTCTGTGCTCTGTGCCCTCCCTCCCTCCCTAGGAACCCTGGGCAACCACTGATCTTTCTCCTCTCTCCACAGTTTTACCTTACCCAGAATGCCATGTAGTTGGGATCGCATAGTATGTAGCCTTTACAGATTATCTTCTTTCACTTAGTAATACACAGTGAAGGTTCTCCCACAGTTTTTCATAGCTTGAAAGCTCATTTCTTTTTAGTGCTGAATAAATATTTCATTGCCTGCATCTACCACAGTTTGTCCATTCACTTACGGAAAAACATTGTGGCTGCTTCCAAGTTTTGGGCAATTATAAATAAAGCTGCTATAAACACCCATGTGTAGGTTTTTGCGTAGACATAAGTTTTCAGCTTCTTTGGGTAGATACCAAGGAATGTAATTGCTGTACTGTATAGTATTGTATTTTTTCTTGTAGAGATTGGGTCTCGCTATTTTGCTCAGGCTGATCTTGAACTCCTGGCCTCAAGCGATCCTTCCACCTCATCCTCCCAAAGTGCTGGGATTATAGTCATGAGCCACTGTGCCCAGCCTCACTTCTGATATTAATAATTTGTGTCCCCTCTCTTTTTTCCTTCGCGAGCCTGGCTAGAGGCTTATCAATGTTATTGACCTTTTCAAAGAACTAGATTTTGCTCTCACTGATTTTCCCTACTGATTTCCTCTTTTCCTTTTTATAAAAAAATTATAGTATATTTTATTCAATACAAAAATATTTACCTGCCACAAAAATTATTTCAGTGAAAACTACTCAGGGATGTTATAAAAACACTTAATAACTGGGTTTTTACACCTTGAAATTCTTATAGGAAAATGGAAAATATCTAATAAATACTTACTGCAGTACTTACTGCATTGAATAGTTTTCAGAACAAGAAAAAAATCTGTAACTCTGAAGACTGTTTCATATCCTGTTTATAGATTTCTTCAAAAGGTATACTTTAAAAATAAATCATGTTGGCTGTGCGTAGTGGCTCACTCCTGTAATCCTAGCGCTCTGGGAGGCCGAGGCGAGCGGATTGCTTGAGGTCAGGAGTTCAAAATCAGCCTGAGCAAGAGCAAGACTCCGTCTCTACTGTAAATAGGAAGAAATTAATTGGACAACTAATATATATAGAAAAAATTAGCCAGGCATGGTGGAGCATGCCTGTAGTCCCAGCTACTCGGGAGGCTGAGGCAGGAGGATTGCTTGAGCCCAGGAGATTAAGGTTTCTGTGAGCTAGGCTGAAGCCACAGCACTCACTCTAGCCTGGGCAAAAAAGCAAGACTCTGTCTCAAAATAAAAAAATAAAATAAAATAAAATAAAATAAAATAAAATAAAATAAAATAAAAATAAATCATGTAAAGAATTGTTCAGACTAGGCTGGGCGCTGTGGCTCACGCCTGTAATCCTAGCACTCTGGGAGGCCGAGGTGGGAGGATTGTTTGAGGTCAGGAGTTCAAAACCAGCCTGAGCAACAGCGAGACCCCGTCTCTACTAAAAATAGAAAGAAATTAATTGGCCAACTAAAAATATATAGAAAAAATTAGCCGGGCATGGTGGCGCATGCCTGTAGTCCCAGCCACTCGGGAGGCTGAGGCAGCAGGATTGCTTGAGCCCAGGAGTTTGAGGTTGCTGTGAGCTAGGCTGATGCCACGGCACTCACTCTAGCCTGGGCAACAAAGTGAGACTCTGTCTCAAAAAAAAAAAGAATTATTCAGACTTGTTTGGTGATGCCTCAGTTTCAGAACATTTGCAAAGAAATCTTATAAAAGCAATCACCTTGATGCAATTAAATGCTATTTTTAAAAAGTAGTATTCTTCAAAACAGTGAATTTTTTTCTTCAAAAAAATTCTAATGTTTGCTAATGGTTCCCAAACTTTAGCAAACATTAGAATTTTCTGGGGGAAGTTTGTGAAAATACAGACTGCTGGCCTCATCCCCAGAGTTTCTGACAAGTTCCCAGGTGATTCTGATGCTGTTGGATGGGACACAACACTTTCTTAACTGCCCCCTTAAGATCTAGTCTCTGGAATTTAAGCCATGCCCATATGCCTCTGCTTTTTCTAATTGTAAATAAATGAAAGAATATTTCAGAATATGGCTTCATCAAACTTTAAATCTTTAGTCTCTTGAAATGTTTTACTTAAATAGAATAGAACACAAAATGTATTCACCTTGGCTCACAATGATACCCGTGACAAAACCACAGGACGGTCCAGTGCTAGATAATTTATGACTACATGAAAATATTTATTCACAAAATACATAGCAACTATTAGAGCACAGGGACCTTGCTCCTATCTTCTCCATGCTTTTTCTCAATAGAAAATCCAGTAGGAGATTATGAAGAGTTCTGTACTCAAAACGAGAATCTAACCTCTCATGAATGTACATGTAAATATCACAGTGAATTGTCACACTCAAAACTCAGATTTAGGAACTTCTTCATCCTGGCAGCAGCAATATTCCACAAAACACATTTGTCTATCTTCATTTCCAGTCAAAATTTGTAATAAGAGGAATCCTCAGTTATCTGTCTGAATAGATACCTTACAAGATAGGAATAATGCCTTCATAAAGGGTTTCAGTACAGAAATATTATATCTGTTGACTTGAGTCTGATTACAATGAAACACTTCCAGAAAATCAAAATCTTTGAAGTAGTCAAGGTGGGAACCTCCTGCATTTCCAAATTAGGCTTGTCAGGAGACGTGATAACTGCATAGGACCTCACTTGTCATATTCAATTTGGAGGATGCTTCATGAAGCCCCTCTGACTGCAGAATAATTTTATTAATAACCTTGGTGCTGCAGAAATCAAAATCCAGAGTCCCCTCAAGCTCTTGAGGATTGATTTTTGCAGACTGGCACCACTTCTCCTTCCAGAAATAGCATCCAAGGGTAACCATAACCTTGGCAACACACCCAAAAGTGCAGTTAAAGTCCTTGGCATAGGACTTGATCCAAAAATAGATAAACAGTTACAGAGAACAATTAAATTAATTTGAAAAGTAACTGACTCGTCTTGAGCTGTAAACTCTTACAATAATCTAGCCTTTGCTGTGAGGTCCAGAAGCTTAAGAGCCCTTCCCAGCCAAGTCCCTGGGGAGGTGAGCTGCGGCTCCCAGGAAACTGGGGAGGAAGTGCAGTAGCTCTCACCACTATTACGCTTTCTTGTTTTCAATTTTATTAATTTCTGCTCTAATTTTTATTATTTCTTTTCTTCTGCTGACTTTGGATTTAATGTGCTCTTCTCTTTCTAGTTTTCTTGCACAGAAGCCTAGATGATTGATTTTTAGATCTTTCTTCTTTCCCAGGCACATCCTTTTTAAGTTACAAAACGACAAGGAGAAAGAAGATCCTCCAAGCTCCCTGAGAAAGAACAGATCACATACAAGGATTAGGAGTAAGGATGGCGCTGGCATTCTTGACAGCAGCACTGGAAACTAGAAGAGAGTGGAGCAACTCCTTCGACATTTGAAGGAAAATAGTCTTCAGCCTCGTGTTCTCTACCAGCTGATAACTCATTACCTATAAACGTAAAGAAGGAACAAAACTATTCAGCAGTCTCTATGTCCTAGTCAATTTGGGCTTCTATAACAAAAATACCTGGCCGGGCGCGGTGGCTCACGCCTATAATCCTAGCACTCTGGGAGGCCTAGGCAGGAGGATTGCTCGAGGTCAGGAGTTCGAAACCAGCCTGAAGCAAGAGCAAGACCCCGTCTCTACTATAAATAGAAAGAAATTAATTGGACAACTAATATATAGAGAAAAAATTAGCCTGGCATGGTGGCTCATGCCTGTAGTCCCAGGTACTGGGGAGGCTGAGGCAGTAGGATTGCTTGAGCCCAGGAGTTTGAGGTTGCTGTGAGACAGGCTGACACCACGGCACTCACTCTAGCCAGGGCAACAAAGCAAGACTCTGTCTCAAAAAAAAAAAAAAAAATTACCATAGAATGGGTGCTTTATACACAACAATTTATAAAAAATATTATGTCTCTCAGTTCTGGAGGTGAGGAAGTCCCAGATCAAGGTGCCAGCAGATTCAGTGTGTGGTGAGGGCTTGCTTCCTAGCACATAGATGGCTGTCTTTTGCTGTGTCCTCACATGGCAGAAAGTATGAGAGAACTCTCTGGGGACCATTTTATAAGGGTACTAACTTCATTCATGAGGGCTATACCCTTATGATCTAATTACCTTCCAAATGCCTCGCTTCCTAATATCATCACATCGGGGGTTAGGATTTCAACGTATGAACTTTGGCGGGACAAAAACATTCAGTTCACAACACCCCAGGATGACCCCAGGATGACAGTGATGAGAAGACCTTGAACCTTGACTTGTATAGGGCCAAGAGTGCAACTTGTCCAAATTGAAGCAGGAGGACAGAAAACTGAAGAAAGAATGGTTACAAAGGAAAAAGTGCGTGGAGTAGGGGTGTGTGTGTGTGTGTGTGTGTGTGTGTGTGTGTGCGCTGCAGGTGGCAGGTGGTTACTGAGAAATTATCTGAATTTATTTTTAGAGAAATTTTACTATTTTGGCAATTTTGAAAGTGTTAGTGATAAGCACATAAAAATTGAACCAACTAGTAATATTAAAGAAGTGCCACTGACTTCAGAAAAAAATTTTAAGGATGACTAAGGAAAGAAGGAAATGTAAGCATACCACATGGCTGAATTGTGAGTTTTATCTACATAGTTATAGTAATGCAAAAACACCAAAGAGTGAGTTCCCTAGAAATTGTGAAACAACTGTGCTGGGAAATGGGAAGAGGAAATCACAAGTATTTGTGAAACTCGGGGCTGTCACAATGTAAGGAAAGAGAGTTGTAAGAAAACCAAATCTTCATCTTCTATTACAGAAAATCACTAGATAAGGGACTGGCTCAAACTGAAAAACTGTAACATAACATATTATTAGAAAAAGCTAAAATTGCCTCCGGTGAGTGGGATTTGGGAGTGGGGCAGCATGGGGCAGGGAACTAGTCTTTATCATCATCCTTGTAATACTGTTTGAATTTTAATCTATATGAATATATTAATTTGATGAAACAGTATTAAGTTTCTTTTTTTTTTCCTTTTTTGGGGGGATGGAGTCTCACTCTGTCACCTGGGCTACAGTGCCGTGGCATCAGCCTAGCTCACAGCAACCTCAAACTCCTGGGCTCAAGAGATTCTCCTGCCTCAGCCCCCTGAGTAGCTGAGATTTGCAGGTGCATGTGCCACCATGCCCGCCTAATTTTTCTATTTTTAGTAGAGCTAAAGAGTAAAGTAGAGCTCTTGCTCAGGCTGGTTTCGAACTCCTGAGCTCAAGCAATCCTCCTGCCTCAGCCTCCCAGAGTGCTAGGATTACAGGCGTGAGCCACCGCGCCCGGCCAACAGTATTAAGTTTAAATCATAAGGCACTCTACTAGCCGTTCACTAAAGCACCTTCCTACCCTGTCATCCTGAGGATCTGTATTCTGTACCATTAATCCAAATATGAAATACAATAAAATACAATAATATTCCAGAAGCAAAACTAATGACTTCCAGCTAAGTGAATTTGAGAAGGATCCATCGGGGAAAAAAAAAAAAAACTGGGACTGGTCCTGTTAGAAAGAATCAGAGTTTTAGTAAGTGAGAATACAAAAAGTGGAATCCTAGGCCACTGGAATGGAATAGTCAAGACTTATGGATCATCTATATATAGTCAATACTCGATCCATTCTCAAGAGTCCTTGATGGCCCATGGCACAGAGAGTTAAGCTTTATCAGTCAGCCACTAAGCACTAGGTCCTTTCCACAGGTCATCTCATACGATCCCACAACACCTCCATATTGGTACATATGTTAACTATCCCCCACAAACCAGAACTGGCATTCAGAAAGGGCAAGTCACTTGGTTCAGAGATATCCTGATAAAAAGTGGTAGAGTCAGAATTTAAACCCAATTCTTTTCTGCTAAAATGCCCATTCTCTTTCCATGACCCTGCCTTGCCTTTTTGGAATATTTGGACATAATTTATACACTGGATATACACAAACCATTTTATAGGAGCACAAACAGATCAAACAAACCAACCCTGGAGAGGCAGGGCCTGCCCTCACCCAACCCCACCCACCTGTGGCTCTCACCCACCACCTCCTTCCCTGCTCCTCACACAGCCGGGAACACAGTGACACCTTCCACCAGACAAAGCAACAATCTTGAATTCCTCTGGATTCTTCCTGCAAATGACAGAATCTACTCTGGCTAGTTTAAGGAGAAATGGGCTTTATTAAAAAATATTGATTCCTCAGAGATCATTGGAAAGGCTGAAGGAACAAAGCCAGGTCTAAACTCACAGAAAAAAATGCCACCGTGTTTTTTGTGTCTTCTCCCCTCCACCCACATACATACACCCCAAACTACGCAGCAAAACTGCTCTGAATGAGGAAGCTCACTGCTTCTGCCACCAAACACAGGGTTTCATGACCTGACTGTGTTGCAACTGCTCAATCTACAGCACTCATGCCACACCCGAATCAGAAAAGCTACTTTGCAATTGCTGGTCTTGCCTAAACTCAGACACCTCTGAAGTCAGCTGTATCAGCAAGACAGAAGCTCCACATAGAGCCAAGTTCTCACATTGGTGACTCTTAAATCATGCCTCACTCGGAAGCATCTGGCAGGGCTAGCCTAGATCACCTGTGTCCCTCTGGGCTGTTAAGAGAAGATGAGAATTTGACTTCAGCTTTCTGCGCTGGGAAGGTGGGAATTGCTACATGTGAATTACTTAAAAGACGCTAGGAAGCCAGGAATGTGACACGTGTCCACAAAAACCCACTGAAGAGAGCAAAGATTCAAGAATTACTCCCAGATTTGTGGCAAAGGAAAGCAGGTGAGCGATGGTGTCATTACAGAGACAAGGAGCACCAGAGGAGGAGTGGGTCAGGGTAGGTGAGGGGAGCGTGTGTTTCATGCAGAGTTTGAGGTGCCCATGAGATATGCAAATGGAGATGTTTAATTGAATATATGAGCCTGGAGCTTGGAGGAAAGGTCAGAACTCCAGACAATAGCGCGGACGGCATCAGAATGCAGATGGCAATCAATGGTGCAGAGCAGAGAGAGACTGTCAGGCAGGGGCATATTGAGTGAGAAGAGGCCAGGCCTGGGAGCCAAGCAGAGCTCAGACAGCAAGTGGTGGGGCAGAAGGGGGAGAGTCAGCAAGGGGGACTTACAAAGAAAGGTCAGAGCTGCAGGGAAAAGAAGCCAGAGCTGGTGGGGTCCTGAAGGCAGGGCCGAGGGGGTTTCGAGGAGGATGGGGCTCAGGAATGCAGTGTGCGCTTGAACACTGCCAAGAGGGTAGGTCTTAAACGTTCTCACCACACACACACACACACACACACACACACACACACACAAACATTGTGAGCTGATGGGTAAGTTACTTAGCTTGATATGGTGATCATTTCACAACGTATAAAAACATATCAAAACATCTCATTGTACACCATAAATACATACATTTTTTTGTTTGTCAATTATTTCTCAATAGAGCTGGGGGGTGGGGGGGTCGGGAAGAACAGGGTTCAAAGCCAGCCAATCCTGTTTCAGATCTAAGAAACATCCAATGGATAGTTATTTGTTAGTTCCGGACTCTGCCCATCGTTCTGTGATTTTCAATCTGGTCTGCTCTGCTTATCTGAGGTCTCAATGTCCTGAAACAGAGAGTGGGTAAAAAGGCAACAAAGGGTGAGGCAAAAATAACAGCCTGAGGGGCAGATCCTAAAGCTGTTCCAGCTTCTGAACATCACACCTTTGCCTGCATGGTCAGTGTTTCTCCTTTTCCCCCTGGTGAATGTGGGGACTTTGTTTGTGGCTTGTGTGGCCGCCTCTCTGTTCTCCCGTTGGCCGTCTCATCAGACAGCGCTAGGGTTGGGCCTTTGCACGCCTCCCCTGCCACATACCTACGCTCCAGGCTACCGTGATCACACCTTGTTCTCTGTTTCATCCGCCACCCTCATTTGGTTAATTCCTATGCACATCCAGGTCTCTCTTCAGACTTCCCTTCCTCCAAAATGCTTTTCAGATCCCCGCAGCCCATGTCTGGGTTTCGCACTCCTAATGTTTATTCCCATCACACCCAGGACTTCCTTCCCATCACAGCAGCAAAGAGCACAGAAGTGCAGGGGCGCTGGCACCAGGCACTGCAAGTGAAAATCTCGCTCCACCACTTCTGTGACCTTGGGCAAGTCTCTTCACCTATTGTGGGCTGATAGTGTCCAGTCCCTGGGGGTGTTGTGAAAATTAAGAGTTTATACGTTTAAAACCACTCCACAAACTAACTGGAAAGATAGAAAGCACTCAGTAAACACTGTCCAGTATTATTAATATGACCATCCATATGTTGTTTTATGAGGCCTAATGTCTTGTCTGCCCTTTTCACTGAAATACGTAAACTCCTTTAGAGGCCCAAACGACATCTATTTGTTTAAAGACAAAAGAAAAAAAAAAAAAAAAAAAACGCCACGGGGACTGGAATACAGTTAGGCCTCAATGTGCATTTGTTAAATGTGTGATTCTCATGTGCTGCACATATAAAATAACTCCAAACCCAAATTACCAAGACCCACCTCCAACACGCCACCCTGAAGCTCAAGGTTATGTATTTGAAACTTCATGCTAAACATTTCTATCTAGAAGTATAACGTAAAACTCAAACTCAACATATACTAAATTGTCATAAGAGTCTGAGGACCTTCTCATCCTGACTTCTCTGCTACTATTAATAGAACCACAACTCTCCCACTGGCCGAGGCTCCAAACCCTTAGTCTTCAATTATCTCCTCTTCCTAGAGCCCTGCATCCACTCAGTGTCATTCATAGTGACAATATTAGTGACAAGGCTGAGTCAACAGTGATGGCAGGGAGGAATGGCAGTCAGGTGAGGTTGTGATAGAAAATAAAAATGGTCACCCCTGAGACTAACACGACATTTACATATCAAAGGGAAGCCTCGCTGAAAGAATCACCCTTGTGCCCAACTGCAGAAATATCATACCTAAAGATAAGAGCAGGAGGATCCAAAGGGTAATCTTGGTATTTATATCCCAACATTTACATTAATCATTTATTAATGAATTTTTAATGATAATAATTTATCATGCTATTTGGGTGATATGAAAAGCAACTTCAGGCTTTTCCTTCATTCTGGCAAGTCTATTTTTGACTTTAATAATGATAGGTAGCACAGGTGTATAGATTTCTGCAGTGCCAAAGTGGTCCATCCTTTCATTTCTAAGGTTTTCTGCACAATTAGCAAATGTCTAGTTTACTCTTGCTTCTTTCCTATTTCTCATTTACCAAAGTAGATGAGGGGAAATCACACAATGATAGAAAGAACTAATGCATCTGGTGTTAAGCCAGGGCCCTGATTAGGATACCAGGTAGGCAGAAAGAGTAAGATACATTTTGATGTTATCAGGCTTGGCTGAGGTCCAGGGGTGACTGAACAGGCTCTGGCAAAAGGAGTGATGTGGGTGTATGTCAGAAATGAAAGTTGTGTCTCTGACTCCTGGCTCCTACACCTTCCTGAACACGTAGCCAGGATGTTTTCTCAATAAAGGAACAGCCAGGCGAGGTGGCTCATGCCTATAATCCCAGCACTCTGGGGGGTGAGGCAGGACGATCACTTGAACTCAGGAGTTTGAGGCCGCAGTGAGCTATGATTGCACCACTGCACTCCAGCCTGGACAACAGAGTGAGACCCTGTCTCCTTTCCTCTCCTCTCCTCTCCTTTCTTTTCTAGCATGTCCTTGGGAAATCTTGGTATTTATATCCCAAGCTAGGAACAGCTGTTTTTACAAGTCTTCATTCTCACACAGGAAGGGAAGGGAATGGAAAGGGGCAGGGGAATGCCTTAGAACCATGAGATGAAGATGTGCCAGGCACAAGGAGCCACATGAGTCAGTTCAGCTTCATGTTTGTGGGTTCATAAATGTCAAGGGCGTGACCTCCAGTTTCAGCCTGGTTTTCCCAATTAAAATACCTCTATCGAGGCAAATGATGTTCCCCCCAAGCCTCAACTTTGATGAAACTATGGTGTCTAAAAAGCAACTGTACCTTTTTTCTCATGTATTGATAGCTTCTATGGTTTTAATAATTGTCCCCTCCAAAACTCATGCTGAAACTTAATACCCAATATGGCAGTATTGAGAAGTGGGGCCTTCAAGAGGTGATTGGGTCATTAGGCGTCTGTCCTCATGAATGGATCAATCTATTCATAGATTCATGGATTAGTAGGTTACTGGATTAATAGGTTATTGGAGGAATGGGACTCATAGCTTTATAAGAAGAGAAAGAGAGACCTGATCTGGCACACAAAGCCCTCTGCCATAGCCTTGGGACCCTGCAGAGTCCCCACCAGCAAGAGAGCCCTCACCAGATGTGTCCTCTTAGGCTTCCCAGTCTCCAGAACTGTAGGGAATTTTGTTTCTTTATAAATTACCCAGTTTCGGGTATTCTGCTATAAGCAGCAGAAAATGGATTAAGACAATGGCTAAGAGCAGCTGTTTTTTTACACATCTTCATTCTCACACTTTAACTTAGTTTATCACCAAGCCCATTACATCTCTCTTCCCTTCTTCATCCTTAATTCAAAGAAAAAAGAATTGTTCTTAAGAAAACTTGGTTAAGGATTGTCATTTGTATGAAATGGAAATGTTTTTTTTAGCCTAGGAGACCTTTTCTAGCATGGGCAACTAGCTACCTCTGAGCCAAGGATTATTTCCATTTTATATTCCTAAAAACCCTGCAAAGTAAGTACTATTACTATGCCCATTTTATAGATGAGGAAATAGAGGCTTAAAGGTGCTATGTGAATGGTCCGAGATTGCATAGTTGACGAATGTTAGAAAAAGGATTTGAACTTTATCTGATGAAGCTAGAGCACACCCTGTGAAACATGATGCGACACTGCCTCCTGGTGGTAGCATGAAGAAGTTCAACCCCGTAGCCAACAGGATAAAAACCACTGTGGATCAGGAAATAGAAGCACAGGAGGTAGATACAGAGCATGTGACTTGCTTATAGAGGTCCCCGTGTTGGGGCAAATAATAATAGCCAGCAATTCCATTTCCCGATATTTACTATAGGTAATAAAGAAATGAACTCAGATTTAAATAAATGACTATTCATCCTGACACAATCTTAACAGTAAAATACGAAAACCATTATCTGAACATGCAAAACTAAGAGAATAATCAACAAAATGACTCAGGGAATGGTTCACCAGGTTGCATACTCTGAAAATAGTTGATGGTGTAATATGTACAATACGACCCAAATTTCATGAATATATATGGAGGAGGAGTTTTTTGACAGCAGATAACAATTTCAGACTTAACTAGACGTAAGTTAAACCCAAAAAACATACTCCACACTTACACAGATCAAAGACGGGCCCCTGTTCGATGCCCAGCCCCAAGTTATCAGAGAGAAGCAGGCTAAAGTTTTTATCTTCTAGGAAAAGGATAGAACATGGTGAAAGGGGGATGGTGAGGAAACACAGCCCTGTGTCAGGAAGCTGAAAAGGGGAAGGAGAAGGTGCATCTTTACGTCCTCAGAACTCTCTAGGCCCAACCACAACCTTAGAGATAAAAACAATTGTTGTGCCTATGTTCAGAAAGAGAAATCAAGGTGCAGAGAGGATAAGTTACTTGCCTAAAGTTACAAAGATAACTAGCAGAGGAGTCAGGATTTGATCCCAGGTCACTTGTTTCCAGAGCCTGATAACCTAGCCACACTCTCCTGAGATAATGTCTGGTTATGATGACTGCTATGGGGGACAAAAATAGGATGACAAGAAGAAGGTTCTTCAGTTTGCTGAAAAGTCAGGACTCAGTTGAGTTTGGGAGTCTTAAATATAAATTAATATCAACAAAAGCTTCATGGTTGTCTGATTTTTTTTCCCACCAGTGCTCAGTAACCCTGGAGAAGGTTCAAAAAAGGCAGACAGTTGGGGTCTTGCAACAGAAGGATGCTCAAACCATAGAATTAACGATATGGGGAAGGGTTATTAAAGTTATGGATCATGGAATCCAAGATTAACAGTAAAAGGCAGTGAATCCCAGTGGGGTTAATACAGGCTGAGGAAACAGGTCAAACCTTGTATTCTGGATGGGGCAGTAGTAAACAAAAGGCAGGACGAAATGATGACAGTATTGGAGGAATAGAGAGTCATGTAAAATATAGTAAGAGAATCAAATGTGAAAATTGTATGGTTCAGAAAAAGTTCCTGGGAGTGACCATAGGACTGGGTTGGCAAATGGACTAGAGGTGACAGGCAGTGCAGAGGGAAACACCTAGATGGGAGACTCTGACTCACTCCTACCATGTACAACTCAGAACACATTCCAGAAGGTTCTCAGACATTTGCTTTATTATTTTTTTCCTCCCAAAGAACACTAGACCTTTCACACCACTCTGTGCCTTTTTTAGTGAACAACTTTTCTTTTTTTCAAGTCACCTGTTTGAACTGGGAGCAAGAACACAAACACATCTGCCTGGGGAGCTGGCGTCTGTCTGCTCAGGTTAGCAACCAAGTACCCAGATATCCTGGCCGTAATGTGCTACATGGATTCTCCTTGGCAGAGGACTCCCTACAGCTCTGGGATCCTCCCACATTCCAACATAAGCCAGAGGATCACTTAATCCTGGCCGTAAGGCCTGCCATGTCTCTAGAAACAAGATCAGGCAGAGATAAGTGGGATTGATTTAAGGAGCAACAAGGAAATCCCCTGGCCACAAATAATACCCCCACCAGTATGTACATTTGCACATTGGCCTTAATAACTGCCTTCTTTGGGCTTAAAAAAAAAATGAGAGAAAATTGTCGTTATTACTCCCAGCCTTACCCTCTCTCATTTTAGTTTCCACCATGGGAATCACTTGTGCTTTGGTCAGGGCTCCATAGTCTGCAATCAAGTTAGGAACCCAGAAGGCACGTCCACAATAGGTAAGAAGTGAACTGGTAGATAAAACCTGGCAAAAGCCATCATACAAGGTAAACTCTTCACAGAAACATGGACTGCCCTTTCTCTACCCTATATGCTTGGGATATTCCTACTCACCCCTCCAGACCCTGGTCTTTCGACTCTCCATGTTAACGAAGCCTTACCCACCCCTTAGTCACCTTCCCCTATAAAACATTCTCTCCTCTGTAACACCATTGTTTCTCTCCACTGCAATTTTTTTTAATCTATCAGCTCTTGTATAAAACCATTTGTTCTTTTCTTGAAATAAAGAACAATTTTTTTTAAATCTTCATATTCCTGATACTCATTGTAATGCTTAATACATCAAATACCTTTAATGAATATTTGAGGGAAGAAAGCAGAAAAGGCAGGACAGAGGGAAAGAGGGAGGAAAAAAGAATGAGTACATGAAATCGGGAAGGAAAGTGACCATGGGTCAGGGAGAGAAAACTTGAAATTCCAGATATTCCTATTACAAAAGGGGGAGGCAGGAATAAGTAGAGAAATGACTACGAAACTCATTCTAAACCTAAGCTCCTATCAGTCTCTGGGGCCTAGAAAGGCTAGAATGTTCCTCTACAACAATGCATCTGGATGGGTATATTCTCTGTCATACTTTTTACCTATAGAGGAAAACATGGCTTAGTGGAGAGAGGACTGAAGTCAAAGACCAGGTTCCTGGCTCTATGAATAGGTGGCCCTGTGAGCCTCAATGTGCTACCTAAAATGCCTTTTTTTTTTTTTTTTTTTTGAGACAGAGTCTCGCTTTGTTGCCCGGGCTAGAGTGAGTGCCATGGCATCAGCCTAGCTCACAGCAACCTCAAACTCCTGGGCTCAAGTGATCCTCCTGCCTCAGCCTCCTGAGTAGCTGGGACTACAGGCATGCGCCACCATGCTCAGCTGATTTTTTTCTATATATATTAGTTGGCCAATTAATTTCTTTCTATGTATAGTAGAGATGGGGTCTCGGTCTTGCTCAGGCTGGTTTCAAACTCCTGACCTCGAGCAATCCGCCTGCCTCGGCCTCCCAGAGTGCTATTATTACAGGCATAAGCCACCGCGTCCGGCCCTCTAAAATGCTTTGAGTCTCAGTGCCCTCATGGGAACAGCAGGTTAATCCTATCTGTTTTGTGTCCTTTGGGGGAAGCTCAAGCGAGATACTAACACCTGAAGTGGAAAATCTTTTTTAAAATCTGAAGGGCACTGCACATGGATGAGATTACTGCCATTGGATCCTCCTCCACTCAGCTTCCAGATTTACCCTCCCCCAGGCTGGAGTGTATTCAGCTGTCCTGGGCTGTCTCATCTACATGCTGAAGAAGGAGTATGCCCTAATTTCATCATAGATAAGCTGGATGACACCACTTAGAGTTTCTACAATTCCCACATTTCTTTTCCTGCTCTACTACGCTGGTATGGGTTCACAAAAACCATCAGCTTAGCTTTCACCTCAAGGAGATGGTCGGTCACAGCAGCAAAACCTGTGCTAGAGGAACCTGGAGAAAGAGCCATCTCCTCTCCCCACCTTACCGAGGGCGGAATTAGAGCAAGGAAGATGGAGAAAGATTTTCGTATTCCTCAAGCCATGACTTTTGGTTCTGGGCCTGGCATATATAAGTAAGGTGCCGGAAAGAATCATTGTCTCTATTTTGAAGTTAGTGTTTACCACTGACCAGAGTGCAAGAGAAGATAAACTCACTCTCGAATTGTTCTCTTTATGGTTATCTTATGTCTCTCTCCTTTCTTCTTGCTTTCCCTTCAATACCCTACCCTAAGCACAAATCCGAAGCAATAAGAGAAATTCAGAGGTAGTTTTCTTCTTTCCATTTCTGGCAAATCGTTTCCCTCCCCTAAATTTGCCCACATCAACAAAAGGAGGATATGAGGGAATTTCAAGAATAATTGCAAGAGCTAAATATTTTGGAACCTCATTAAGCAATGGGGTTTGGCATAAATCTGTCTAGCTATTATTTTCCCTTAGGATTGGTGATTCACAGCCCTAACTCATCCTGAATTCTCTTATCTAGCAAGCAGAGCTAACAGGGAAAACCTACATGTTCTTTTTGTTTTGTAAGATTTTTCACCTTTCCCCAAGTATGTGGGGGGTCTGTGTAAACTGGGGCAGCACAGTTCCTCCTCCTCCTCTATGATGGATTAAGGGTACATTAAAGTACAGAAATGCCATCAGAAAACATTAGCAAAGAAATTGAAATTAATTAAATTATTGCTACCATTATATACTTATTAAATCAGCAAAACTATGTGGTTTTTAAGTGCTAGGGACTCTGATAACTTTCAGGACATCCTAGAAAGCAATTTTTAATACACATTAAGAGTCATAAAAAGTAGTTACAACTTTGACTTAACAATTACAGTCAAGTAAAGTAGTTTATGAAATAGTTCAGGAGAAGATGTCCATACTAGAGTTATGTATAATGAAAACCCAAAGATGTTCACTTCAGAATTACTTATAACAACAAAAGAAAAATATTAAAATGAAACAATCCTAATGTAATAAATATTGATGACAGTGCACCAGACTCTGTACCAGGCAATGGAAATACAGTTCAAAAAAGGCAAACAAACCCCATGCTTGAATGGAACTTGTATGCTAGAGGGAAAAACAAAAATATGTGTCAGGTGGTGATAAGGGCGATGAAAAAAATGAATGAAGTAAAATAAAATAATCGAGCTTATAAATGATGGAGCCAGAAATTGAATTCAGGACATTTGAGCTGGTGCTTTTCTCAAAGCTTTACCTATTTGCCTCAAAAAGACCTCCTCCAAAGACTCAGGAAATTCACTCAGGAAGGATCTCTAAATGAAGAGAAAAGGAATGGAACTGTATTGTAGAAGGTATAAAGAAGAAGATGCTTCAGGACTCTAAGGTGCTTGAACTCCCAGGAGAGCAAGTGACTTTGTTAAGCCATGAGAGATAGCTTTCAGTGGCCAGCTTGTAGGATAGAGGCTAAAGCCAAGCTTGGAGTCTTCCCTTCAATCTCTTTCTTGACCTATGGGAAGGCGGCTAAGACCAAGACCACAGTCCTACTTCCACATAAAACCTGTCTCAGGAGCCATCCTACAGTGTCTTATTCTGAGAACAAGAATCTGAGCTATCTTTAAACTTTTGGGTGTGCAGATATCTTATCATAGAGTGATATTTTTAAAAAATGTATTCTTTAATATTAGAAACATCATTTATGTGCAAAAGGCCTAAATTCTATGTCCCTTTAGACGCTCTTATGTCTTTGGTATACTAGAGTCTATGGACCTCAAAGTGCCATTTAAAAATTATGCAGATTTTCAGTCTAAAAGGTAGCCTAGTTACTAGTTCCTGATGTAGCTGTAACACAAATATAAAGATTTGCAAAAAAAAAAATTATACCACCAGTCAACTTATTGCCAGAGTATGATAAGCTGATGGAAATGACTCAAAAAAAAGCAATCAGTAACCTTAATAAACTCTGCTACCAAAAATCTATTTACCTAAAATCATAAAGTTAGAAAGACATTGTGTCCCTCCTTCATTTTCTGCCCCTCCAGATTAGAGAAATGGAGTCTGCACCAAGCAGATAACTGAGATCAAACCCTTCACTGCACATAATTCATTTTCTAGTGGCTAAAGTATCATCTGTTCACATTTTCCTCTTTTCTACATAGGTCCAGAAATTATAATGTCTAGAATGCATCAGGGAAGAGTTTAGGGTAGGAGATGGGGATGTCAGACCCCATTCCAGCATCCCATTCCATTTCCCATCTAAGGAATTATACATCTTCACTATAACATGCTCTGGTGGGGGTGGAGGCAGGTATAGCTCTAATAATAATAACCCTTACTGGGGATGGTATTGTTGTAATCTAGTATTTTGTATCTACAATAAGCAGTTAGTAGGACCAAGGCTCATCTCAGTTAGACAAAGCCACACTAGTCAAACACCTGCTCACAACCACTACCATAACAAGATCAGGTGGGACTGGGCAAATTAATCTGCTCTTTGATCTTAGATTACACTGATAATTATTCTAATAGCAAACGGGACAGGCCGTGAGGCCAAGGACAGTCCACACCTCCTTTGGAAGATGCTCGGTATAAATAAAGTTCTCCTTTTTCAAGAAGGTTAAAACAAGCTGGCAGGGGGCCTAATAAAATGCATTACAGAACAAAGCACAAGAGACCTTCTTATATTTTGGAACGAGACAGAGGTGGTAATTGTACAACATTGTGAATGTACTAAATGCCACAAAATTTTTTACTGTAAAATGGTTAATTTTATGTTATTTAGTTTCCACCTCAATTAGAAAAAGAGAGAGAAAACTTGCTCTGAAATATTTACACAAAAAGCTATGTATGGAAGCAGTTACCTGGAATTTAAGAAAATGACTTGTCCCCACAGAATTCATGACATAGGATTTATGAAGCAAGGATCAAGAGAAATATTTATAAAGATTGATCCTAAAAAAAGATTTTTTAAAAGGAGAAATCAAACATAGAAAAAGTAGTATAATATGAAAATACATAAGATAGTAACATCAAATCCAAATATATCAGTTATCCCAATACATATAAATTAAATTTTTCAGTTAAAAAAGAATATCGGATTGGATTAAAACACATCCCAGTCCTTATGGTATTTACAAAAGACATACCTAATGCATGAAAACATTGAAGGTTAGAAAGGAAAGAATGGGAAAAGATGCATCAGCCAGATACTAATCAAACGATAGCTAGTATAGCAATATTAATATTAATCAAAGAAGACTTTAAGACAAATAGCATCATTAAGGACAGTTTATATACAATGATTAAATGTTAAAGTCACCAGAGCAATATAACAATTCTAAACATGTATGCACCTCATTAAATAGACTCAGCAGATACAAACAAAAATTGATAGACCTTCAGGAATAAATTGACAAATCCACCATGAGAATGGAAGATGATAACACATTTCTTTCAATAAATTATACCTGAAGCACCTTAGAAACTTAGCAAGAATATAGTTGAGTTGAACAATACAATTAACAACGTTGATCTGATGGAATACTTAGAAATATCTATTATATACTCAATAGGTCTATAAAAGATTTACCAACAAATTTCAAAAAATAGTTATCATATGAATCTAATGTTTTCCTTAAGCCCTGGCTATGGGAAAAGTGAGGTCCAATCTTTAATGAACTAGAATAAAATTTCTGACATTGAATAGACAAAAGGAAATAGAAATTAAAATGTAATAGAAAAAATTTTTAAAGCCATACTTCCTGATTATGGAATTTATGGAGTGAGAGTTTATCTGCCAGAATTTTTTTAACTGCAAGAATACCATATACAGAATACAGTTTGTACTGTGATATTTTCAACCTAATATTACATGATAGGTAGTTTGTCAAACCATTGTTCTTATCTTTTATTTAGGAACTGCCTCCAGCCCCTAAGTTTCCCTGTCTTTCACCCAGAAATCAAAAGACGACTTCTAAATGTAAATTTATGTCAATAAGAAGCTTCCAGACCAACACACCGAGAAAATCGGAATTCCTTTTAGACTTAGTCTGGATCTACCCCCTGAACCATTTATTCTAATTCTTGCTGCAGACAAATGCATTTTCTTTTGTTAAGGTCTCAGCTGTGGTGAAATAAAAGATGAGTTATTATTCTCTCAGTTAACTGAAGGTCCAAAATCAGACTACCTACAGCTTTTACTTTTCTGGAATATAGTCATTACTTGCCCTTCTTTCCACCATAGAAACCCATCACTACTATTTCCTCCTAACTTTCTGATTAGCCGCTGGTTCCCAGAGCATTTTCTAGAAAACTTCCCACAGGCCTTACCTCACGGAATCTCTCTCCACAGCAGCCTACGCCTTAAGTCAGAGCTTCAGGTGTGACCATATGTCTTGATAGGGTAGGAACATGTGTCAGATTGAGGTCTTCATTAATTCATGGTGGCACATGAAAACGGGCTTTGAAAGATAACAAGAAAAAGTACCACTGGCTAGTTTCACTTGGGAACTTAACTAGTTCTTCTTATTTATCTGGGAGCCAAGTCCTGGAAAAGAGAAGTTAGAATTATTACAGAACCTTCAGGCTCCTCCCATCAAAATTCTTAGCTTCCTGTTTCGTTTCTCAGACAAGTCTGAACAGTTTTTCTCCTGTTAACTTGAGATCTCAGCCAAAGATATTTTAGATGTTGGGAAATGGTATTTTAGATGTTGCAAAATGAAAAACAAAGAGTTCTTCCTCTATTTTGTTTCCCATACATCAAGGGAGCTCACAACTCAGAGTAGTGGACAAGAGATAGCATAAAGGAAGTAACTCAAAACTAAGAAAATATGCCAACCAGATGGTCAATACAAGAGACTATACTGGGAAGGAGTCCCAGAGAGCCAACAGAACGGAAACAGGCGAAAACACATGAGTACCAGGGGTTTCAAACGAAGGAGGGAAACTGAGCCTTGACGAAGGCAGCAGCCGGAGTTAACAGAACCCCTGTGGCCTTGGGTTTGACAGGAAAGACTCCAACAAAGAGACCAGTCCTGCTTGGAAAAGGCCCAGGCACCTCAGGTCTCCTAAAGTCACTTGGCATTAAGGTATCCTGAAACTGTAGTAAGGTCCCCTGGAAGCTAGAGGGAGACAATTCAAGCAAGAAGACGTACTGACTATTAGTTTGCAAAAAGAGGTAAGTACAGAAAATAGAAAATTGGATTTGACTATCAAGTTGCTTTTTGTTTGATTTTAGTGAGTTTTTTTTTTCAGAAATTAATGAGAATAATAAGTGGCCAGATAATATAGACCGTACTTAACAGAAATTTAGCTGTCAAGGAAAAGAAAGAAAAGAGGCCAATACTTCTTGGGAGGCTGGGGAGGTGGAAGTGACAGATGTCTCTCTGTGTGCGTGCATGCACGAGAGAGAGAGAGAGAGAGAGAGAGAGAGAGAGAGAGAGAGAGAGAGAGAGAGAGAGAGAGAGAGACTGAAGGCCAAGAGTCAGCAGAAATTACACAAAAAGCGAGGCCAAGAGAAGAGCAGGTCAACATCCGGAGGCTCAGGAAAGGATGTGCTCTAGAGCAAAGGTGAAATTAACCTTGGAGAAGATAAATGTCTCCTCTTATGGGGCAGAAGAAGTGAGAAGATAGGAAAAATAATAACACATCATGTTCAACTAGTGCATTTTGTATATATAGTGTTTTTAATAAAACTGAGAAGCACCAGGCTATCCAGTAATACATAGTTCTTCAGATGGCCCCTAAGTCATGTGAAGTATGATTATTGATCTCCCTCCCTAAATCAGTGCATGGCTCTTTGTACACAGGAAAATATGAAGGATGCAGAAGGTCAAGACTAACCATTCAGACTCAGGACCTTTGAATTAAAATAGCTCAAAAGCAGGAAAAGAAAACACACTCAGGCCATGTTCCCCTTACTAGACTTCTGGATGAAGATGACATTTTGAGCACAGGTTTGAACGTCACACACACCCTCCTCCTTTCCCCATGCAATGTCATGCTTCATTTTGTTTGCAACTTTTCATTACAAAAAAAATCAACTTTAAATTTGAAAGAATAAGGTAATGAACACTCATATACCCATCACTTAGACTCAAGAAATGGTAACATTTTGCCCTAATTGTGAATATTCTGCAAGTGTGTGTAAATTTATCGTTGAACCATCTGAAACTGGGTTAGATATGATATTTAGCCACTGAATACTTCAGCATACATCTCCTACATGAAGAAAGATCTCTTACACAGCCTTGATACCTTTATCATACCCAGAAATATTATCAAAACTACTCTGATATTATCCGACATCCAGGCCATACTAAAATTTCCCAAACTGAGCAACACATGCTTTTGTGTTGGCTCTTTCAAACCAGAATCCAATCAAAGCTTATGCACTGCATTTAGTTCATATCTTTTGTTAATTTTGAATCAGAATAGAACAAAACACATACTGGTCTTTTATCACCATGACATGGACATTTTAAAGAATCTCAAACAAAAGCCTTATAAAATTACCACATTCTCGATTTTTTTATTTCTCATACCATTAACACATACCTATGTCTCCTGTATTCCTTATATAATGGGAATGTGAAGTAAGGTCTTGACAGATGAAACATTTTCGGTAGGGGTACTGCAAAGGCAGCGCTATCACTGTGTATCGCATTACATCGAGATGCACACAATGTCAAGCTGTCCACTGTCAGTGAGGCACAGTTTGATGATGACAGTTCTCTCCATTTTAAAGGACACTTCACCCTTTGTAAAGAGCAAATAACCTGTAGGGTGGTACTTAGGTCTCATCCAAATATTCTACTTCCTAAAAACCCTCACTTAATGGTTCCAAAATGCCTTGATAATTCTTGCCTGATTCAATTATTTCAGGATGGCAAAATGGTGATTTCTACTGATATCATCCCTTCTACATTTATTAACTGGAAATATTCTGCAATATTGACAACAGTTATTCCTTTAAAAAGCAATGCACTAGTCTTTGGGCTATTCATCAATATTCTGGTTTTGGTTTCTTGCTATTGTTGCTGTTTGTTTACCTTCAGAGTACACCATGGGTGTATTGGCCAGTTTTTGCTTCAGCAACAAACAATCCAAAATCTTACTGGCTTAGGACAACACACATTTCTTGCCTAGAGGCCTGTGATCTGGATAAATCCCAGCCGTGGCTCTACTCCAGGCCCTGGTTCGGCATCACATGCCTCTCACACCGTAACTCGCCATAAAGAAGCAATGACTCCTCTTTCCTAGATGGTGTAAGTGCAAGAAAAGGTGAAAGCATGAGATGCCTCCTAAAGCCTCTGTCCCTTCCACCCATACTGCATTGGTCAGAGCAAGTCACAAAGTCAGTAGAAGAAGTACACTTTGCCCCTGGGGAAGAGGAGACAAGAAAAATATTTCTTAAACTTGGGCATGGTTCTGTAACTTGCTCGGACCAATGAAATATTAGCAGGCATGTGGTATATTTTCCAGCACCTTCCTTTCCACTGCCACAGTGAGCAGCAGAATTTAAAAATTATTGAATCTCTGTCGTTTTGCATCCCTAAGTGAGACTGGTGGGAATCAGAACACCTGCTAAACCAGGACAGACACGCAGTGAAAGCGAAAAATAAACGCTTTGGTTTTAAGCCACTAAGATGCTCAGGTTATTTGTTACTGCAGCATAACCTACCTATCTTGACAAATACAAACAGGGTAAAGCCTAATCATTTCCTTTTAACTACTAATTATCAGAATAATGGGTTGGAATAATAACTTTTATTGTGGCAAATAAGCTTATAGTTCCTCTTTCTTGGTTTCCTTTTTTTTTTTTAAGTGTCTTTATGGACTCAGACATTTTTATTGATATGATCAATCACAAATATTGTTCTTTTTGATATGCAGATTGTCCCAAACCTGGGCAGTGAGCCACTTGAAGATGACGGATCATTTTGACAAGACCCCAATTAGTCATGAGCATTTCCTTGATACAATTTCCTCATATAATAAGTGATCTTAAGCTCACCTTAAACATTCCCTGCCTCGAACCTAGAATCAGCCCGTTCTGTAAGGAGCCTTAGTTCCTTTTAGTGAGAACAGTATTCTAGAAAACAACACCTGAATGTAGGGCGTGCTCACTGCTACTGAAGCATTATGGTTTCTAAGCTCTTTCCTTGGATGGAGCATGTGATTTCATTCTTTATGTCTCTGTTACTCTCCATCTCTCCTCTTCCTCTCTGTACTTCCTCTAAGTACAGAGAAAGAGATGGAGGGAGACTTATGGGTTATACATAGATAAATGAGAGCTAAATTATATTACATATAATATGTGATGTGTAGATTATGTTTAGATTACACTGTATATAACCATGTTCATATTGTTATTTCTAACTCAGATTCAGATTTGATATAATAGGGTTTTTCACTCTCTTCTTTATTTTTATATTTATTTCTCTTCTCATATATTGAAACCCTTAGATCCTAATATTAACCTCTTTATCTGTTTTATTCTACAATATACATAAAATATTTCCAAAATTATAATATCAATTAAAAACTGAGTTAAACTTAAGATTTCCTTGAGTTATTTTGGTTCCTAGAAAATATGCCACCAAGATATGTACAGGTAAAGTCCTGTGTGCAAAAGACACTTGAAATACCTCCTTTTACTGTACAGTCATGTTACCTATGAGACACACAGTTCAGTTACTTTTTTACAGCTTTCGGTTGGGAAGACGAGATATGTGCAATTTGTCTTGCGCGGATCTGAGGAAGGCCTGCTCCTTTGCCCTTTTGCGACTGCCTGTGTCATTATCACAGCAATTGTTCTGTCTTTCTCGCCTACACTAAACTGTCTTCTCCTGCCACAGAGCTGGCTATGAAAAATGTTAAGCATTAAGTATCCCTATACCAATTTTTAAAAATCCTTCATTGTTATAACTCTTGAACCAGATCTGGATGATTGGATTCACACATATAAAATGGCCATTGGGGGAAGACATGATTGGAGGGAAGGTGGAAAGAATCAATGGAGGAAAAACCGAAGGAAAAGAGCTACAGCTTAAGCGAAAAAGCTGGAGCCCACCTGTGACTGCCTGGAGGGCGGCCGGTTCCGGACTTACAGTAGGGGGAGTACACTCTGGAGAAGGCTGGGGGACCTGAGTTGGAACCTTAAAATGTCTACCATCAGCTCAAACAGGAGGAAATGAATTTACCCCACAATGGAAAAACAACACTAGCAACAACTGATTCTTATTTAGCTATTAGTGTTCTAATAATTTACTTCTATTAGCTCATTCAATCCCTCTGGCAACTCTGTAGGGGACTGACATGTATTTTCCTAGTTTAAGAATTAAATTTAGTAATGTACGTGCTCTGCCCAGAGCATTTAAAAGTAATATGTCCCAGACAAGGCCCCTGTTACCTTGAGGCATAACAAAAACAAGGTGTTCCCTAGAGGTATAACAAAGGACCTGAGTTGCAAGTAAGCAAGAGCTACCCCGCCCCTCCGCACTGGGGGTCTGGAGGCCACACGATAAACACATTGTTCTTGTGATTGCTGCATACACCCCATAAGATGGCTGGTTAGTCAATGACGGGTAAGACCCCTCAAGGGAGGGGCGACCTAAGACAGGCAAAGCCGCTGGGGGTTTAGTCGAAGATCTTAGGGGGTCACCCTAGAAAAGCTGGGGATGAGAAATGCCCCCTGTGGCTTGCCTTGCCCATCCTTGCTAATCTCGCTCCGTGATCTATGCCTGGTGCCTAGAGCAACCACCTGGAGATTCTGAGTCAGGGGACACCTGCTTCCCTAAGGCTATTCCGGAATTTATGGCCATTGCTGCAATGCCTGGGCGGTTACGTACAAGGAACTAACATTAATTTTTTAGAGTATAAAAATAAAATGGACCCAGTGTATTATTACTCGAGTCAACTATTTGTACGTGTGTCTGCATTTTTCTTTGTGTTCTGCGTTTGTGTTTTGTGTTCTGTGTTCATCCTCCATCCTGTAAACGGACCATGCCACAACTCTGTGTGGTAGGTCCTATGATTATGTTACCAATGAGGAAATTGAGGCAGAGAGAAATTTTTTTGTAACTTACCCAAGGGCTTAGAGATAGATAGTAAGTGGTAGAGTCAGGATTCAAACACAGAGGTTCTCAGCCAGAATCCAACACATCATAGCAAGCTCTTTCCCCAAGAGCCAGGTATTTGGCTTTGGAAAGTTAAAGAATTATTCAAGACAAGTGAGATTCTCTATTGCCTGTCTAAACTGGTAATGGAAATTATTCAGAGAGCCTTCAAACCATGCTTGCAATTCCAGGTAAGCCACTTAATCCCTAGATGACTGTAGAGTAATTTTCTTATTTTGAAATCATAGTCTTACCCAATACTACTATTCAAATAACACACTGTGACAACTGTTTTAAGTACAAACTCTACTGGATCATATTGCAGGTGTACCTGTGAACACAATTTATATAAATGGGAAAACTGTAAGATCTCAGGGACCAGTTTGGTATGCATTTGCAAGCACCATTTCTCATTCTTGTTTTCTAGATTTTTGTTGCTTACTTATGTATTTTGTACATGTAACTTTTTACCCTCCTTCAACATCTGCGATTTCAATTTTCTCTACTATCTAAGCATCTAAACCTGGGCTCCAGGCACATAGCTTGGTTTTAGGTAGAAACAACTCTCTGAGCTTTCTGTGACAATTTTATAGACCATGTAATGACTGCAAGGTCCTCCACTAACAAATCCTACATTTCAAGGGCATTCTGCCAATTGGAAAGTGAAAAAAGGAAAATGAAACAAATTTCATGGATGCAGAGTGGTGGGAAAGCACCCTTCCTCTTGGCTCTCCATTTAAAATCCTGTCATTGCACGTTAGGGCCTGTACTGTTTATGCCTTTTTCATACCCAGCATAGGAATTTAAGCCAAGTGCCCACAAACATCTGTCCTTGACTTCCACCCAACTCCTGGGCTACCACTATGCGGTCAAATCAAACAGAAAATACTATTAATGACAGTAATACTAATGAATGAAATAATCATTACTCCTCTGTTCTCTTTGCTCTTTGTTGATTTCATTATTCATTTGAAGACATGACTGCAGGAAGAGCAGAAAGAATCTGGGGTGAGAAGGTAAAAGGGTAAGGTCGCCAGGTCAAGGAAAAAGGCTAGCAGATCACCAGTTTACAGAGAACAGAATCATCTCAGGGGAAAATTTACTAATATCAGTGGCTGTATCAATGCAAGTAATGCTAGTTGTTCTGTCTGCCAAAAATCGCAGTGGCTTAGCACTAAAAAAATGAAATTTTTGCTCACATTCCAGCTGGATGTAAGTGTACCTGGTCCAGTGGCTCTCCTCCAAGCAGTGACTCAAATGCACAGTTTCTTTCCATTTGCGCCGCTGTCTTCCAGATTTGGTTGCCAGCATTACCATTGGCATCAATATCGGTAAGCTAACGAGAAAAAAGATAGCAGAGAAAGCGTTATTTGCCTTTTAACCGCCCCAGTCTATAAAAGACACGCAACACATCCCTTCCCATGCCATTGGCTTCCAGTCCCGACTAGACGCAAAAGAGTCTAGAAAAAGTGGCCCCTGGAAGGGAAGCAAGATTGACTAGTTGTACATACAGTCAGCTCTTTAGGCCACAATAGCTCTGAGAGGATTAGTCAGGACACTGTCCTGAGAGCCACTTGTTCAGGAAAAAGTGGCACTAGGAAGGAATTCAAAAGAACAAAGATCACAAGCTGCCACCTCTCAAAAACCTTAGATCTGCTTAGAACAAACCGGCGTGAGTCAAAATTGTAAAGTCATTTGCAGAAGGCCTGTCCTTGTATTTTTTATTTTTTTTATGCTTTGCTCCCTTCACGGGTTCTCTTGATAGGCACTTAGTGCCTTCGTGTTGACCCTCAGGCTCTTTGGGCTCCTTGATTTAGTAGCAATTCTGCTCCATTCTCTCCAGACACTGCTGGGTGACCAGTAGTCAAGAGCCATGATGTCCACAGTTGAGTTGAACCCTGTCTTTGATAATATTTCCATGTTATTGTTTTTAATTAATTTTCCTGAGGACCACAGAAACTTTGAACCCCATGAAAATGATTTAATCATTTTATCATGTTCAATTTAGAAGAAATCTTTTTTTTTTTAATCCAAAGCCTCAGAAGAAAATTTAGGAGAAATCTGACTGGCAACTAGTCCTTTGGAAAGCCCTCACATCACAGTACACAGGGAGCTGCCTGCTATGTGTAAGTAAAGTCAACTCACTTTAATAACATACTGAAACTAATACAATCTCTGTCATTATCATAGTTATTTATAGCTTACAAAGTCTTTTAATATCTACTTACAAGTAAAAATGTCGTTATGGAAAAACATCTTCCCTGAAGAATCTCCTTGATGAGGAAACTGAGAACTGGATAAGCTAAATTACTTTCCTTGACGTCACAAGGCTCGTAAGGAGTAGGCAAAAGACTGAGCCAAGCCACTCTGACTCCTAATTCAGCACTCTTTTGTAATTCTGGGGTTAAAATGGGCCCTTTCTGGTGCTATCCAATATTTCTAAGGTATTTGGAAGTCTCAGTCTTTCAAATTTTCTTCAAGCAAAAAGCGGCCTGTTTTTCCACTTTCTGGCCAGGTCTTCTATTTTGAGATTCATTTCCACCTTTTCTCTCTTACCTCTCAGTCCGTGTTCAGATTTTCCTCTTTCTCCACTTTGAAATATTTTCTGATGGTCAGTTATCACAGAAAAAAAGATTGACATTTTGATTAAAGTTACATGGCTGATATTATTGCATCTGCTTCTCAATCCACAGACAGCTCCCCACAATTATCGATATCTGACCTTCCCACCCACCCTTACTAAGCTGCAAAAAGGTAGGTTTCACTGTTTCCCTCCTTTGTTTTTTGTTTGTTTATTTGGTTAAATCACGGAAGCAAGTCAAACAGGCACTAAACCGCAGCACTGGAAGGTGACAGGAGAGTAAGAGAAGGTCCATGACTTGCCATATACAGGTTAAAAGGGGACTGTAGTTATAAGCCACAAAATGGGAGTAAATTTCTTCTCAAATTCTCATGCAAATTCACTGCTGCATAGCAGGGCTGGTGCGTGTCTGCCACTAACTATGCTTAGACAAAATCTGTCTCATTTACTCTATTTTCCCAGGTTCTCCAGGTTTTTTTGTTTAACGCACTCTATTCAGTCGACATCCCATATCCCTGCCTCTTTCTCACATCCTTAATTCCTTTCACTAATTTTCTCACAATCTCTGTTCTTCCTTTCCTTTGCTTTGCTCATTTTTGTTTTCTAGAAATCCTTTCCTAATTATTATTCATTCTTGGTACTGATATTTCTACTCATTGCCGCCTCTCCACCATTACCATACTAAATCTCTTGAAGTTGTTTTATTTTTTTCTTCTTAATATTTTAATATTCTGTTGGTTTAAAATTGAGGATGAGCTTGTCGAACTGCAGTTGGCAAGATACAGGCCACATTCAGGCTGTACCCCAGTTTGGTAAGGATCCCAAGCTGAAAATCATTTTCACATTTTTAAAGAATTATAAATCCAAACAAAGAATAATATTCCACAGAGACAGAAGGGCCCAGGAAGCCTAAAATATTCACTATCTGGTCCTTCACAGAAAAAGTTTCCCGGCCCCTGTTCTAGACTATGAAAAACTTCTGGTCTCTTCTCTATTGCCCTCCTCTGTAATCTCTGAAATTCTTTCCCCCGTTTACTAAAAACAGAGGATACAGGGTTATAGGGCAACCAGGTCATAGGGCAAAAAGGAACTGGAACCCAAGGCCCCTCATATTTTTCATGTGGCATTAGAAGAGTTTAGAATCTCCTTTTATTTCTATTTTCTGTTTTGCGAGTCAAGTACTTTTGGTCAGAGAGAGCAAGGCCTCGGATCACAGCCTTTACCCTCCCAAAGCACCGGAAACCCAGCCCACCTTCCTCCTCCTGGCCCAGGAGAGTCGGGAGGGAAACAGGTGAGGGGGGAACAGCGTGGGAGGCAGAAAAAAGGTTGTGCAGCAGAAAGGACTGAATAATTTATTCTCCAGGTGGCGATGAGAATTTATTCTCTAGGTGGTGGCGACGGATCTTCCCAAGCCACAGCAAGCTAGAAACTGATTTTATTATTTTTCCCACATTTGAGTGCTGCCTCCTCTCTCTGCTTCTGACTCTCCTGTTAGCAGGCTGAGGTGTGACTGGAGAGGTAAAGAGCCTGCGAGGCAGCGATAGCAGCGTCCCCCGGGAGCAGGATATCGGCATGCCGGTGCTGCCAAGCCTGACTGCTTCCCAGAGACACGTGTCAGAGCCAGAGTGTGTTGTGAGTTGGTAACAGCACAGCCTGGGAAAGTCGCCACTAAAAACCCTGACCATTACAAGAGGAAATGTGCTCTCTCTGTCAGCAAATCAGGATGAAAGCAAAATAGCAGATAACCGATAACACAGCGGAGCAAGCTTTACAGCCCAGACCTACCTAATGGTAGGCACATATGGGCTGTAGAATAAGCTACACTCCCATGCTGAGCCAGAGGCTGTGAACTTGGATTTAGGAGACAAATATACAAACAATAACAACAACAACAGCAGTAGTATCAAGGGGAAAAAACGTGGCAGGCCCACAACATTGTTCCTTCTAGAATGTCAGCAGCCCATCTAGTGATGTGCATTTGCTAATAAATGTTCACTAAACCAAGGTGGACTGTTCTATTTTACTTTAAAGCTCAGACAGGATAAGTCACTTGTGAGGGCTCCCATGGTTATAAATGACAATACGGAGAATAGAGATACCGTGAGAAAGGGCACAGATGAAATTAGACAAATGGGGCTTTGACTCTCAGATCAGCCACTTAGAAGCGATGTTATTCTGGGTAAATTACTCATCTCTTTGAGCTTCCGTTTCTTCATCTCTGATGTTGGAATAATATCTACTTTTCAGGGGTTTTGTGAGGATGAAGGAAGGGTTCTTTTTTCAATGAGAATGGCTCCTGGCTGACCCTCCAGAGAAAAAGGACAGAGAGAGGAAGGCGTTGTAGGTGCCAGGTATTTACTCCAGGAAACACTGGGACAAGGCTGGCCTGAGTATCAAGACACCAGAATTTTGGGCAAAGATATATCCATATTTCTATGTTCTTTGTCAGACAAAAGATTAGAAAACATGCAGTTCTTACAATCAGTCCTACTGTGACTAAAAGAAGTCCTGGCTACAAAAAACATTTCAACTTTGGGGCCAGGAATGTTGAGCAAAAATATTTGCAAGTTACCCCCCTCCCACTCATCATTTGATGGGCATTCCAGACCCTCAGAAGCTTTGTGCCAGGGAATGCCTCTTCATTTCTGCCTCTAATTTTGAATCTTCTGTTTTCTGATATTATTAGCTTTCTGAAAGCCTTCTGAACCCATTTACATGATAGGAGATATTTCCTATCTGAAAATGGGAGTTAGGGAAGGAGGAAAGGAAATAGAGGAAAATTCACGACCAAAATTTCACTGGCCTGGAGTCTCTCTACCCATTTCCTGCATCGTGGCTATCTCTCCAGGGGGTTACTATGTAATAGCTCTTCCTCCAGGTTTGCGAAGTCTCCGGTATTATCAGTAATGAAAATGTCACCGCAAATTGATAGAATCACTTTGGAAAGCAATAAAGCATGCCCTGGCAAAGGTGAACAGGAATATAAACTCTGACTCAGAAATCCTATTCCCATATATATATAAAACCTGAAATCTCTTGCTTTAGGAGATATAAGAATCTTCCAGCAGCACTGTTCATAATAGAAAAATCCTGGACACAAACCACATGTCCAGCAGAGGCAGAGTGCGTCAGTAAGTTGTGTTATACTTACTTCCTGGAGCACTATACATCCGTGAATATACACTGTTGCACATCCAAGAACATGGATAAATCTCAAAAAAAAAAAAAAAATGGTGAAGGAGGCAAAAACAACTCAAAGAAGAATATGTTTCCATTTATATAAAGTTTAAAAATAAGCAAAATAAAATAACATTATTTAGGGATACCTGTATGCAAGATAGAACTATAAACAAAGCCAAGGGCATGAGGGTTGCCACTGGGAACTGAGAGGAGGATGCCTTCCCGGAGGTTCACCCAGGAGTCTCCAAAAGAACTGGTAATGTTCTCATTTTAACCCAGCTGGTAGGATCTCGAGTGCCTGTTTTATGATTGAAATTATACTTTCCAAACTGTTCATATATGTTTTGCACACCCTTGGGTAGGTATAATTTGTTTCACAATAAAAATATTAATGTAACCCAAAGGTGCACGGGGCCCCTTGCATTGCTTCTGCTCTGACTCCACGCTATAAGGAGTCAACCAACACCACTAGTGTCAGCCTTGACTGGTGCTGTGGTCTGAATACCCGTGTCACCCCCAAAGCTCGTATGTCGAAATCCTAACCCCTAACGCGATGGTGTTTAGAGGTAGGGCCCTTGGGAGGCAAAGTCTCTGATATGAGCAGTAATGAAAATGGAGCCTACAATTGACAGAAGCACTCTGGGAAGCAACAAAGCATACCCTGGCGAAGCTGAACAGGACTGTAACCTGTGACTCAGCAACCTCTGCTGCAATCCCTGACAGGTCTGCACAGGTGCCCCGATGAAAGAGGCACGAGGAAGTCTGTTCACCTCTCCCACCAGGAGGACACAGCAAGCAAGTACCATCTATGAGACAAAAAGCAGGCCCTCACCGCACTCTGAGTCCGCCTTGATCTTGGACTTGCCAGTCTCCAGGGCTGTGAGAAATAAATATCTGTCGTTTTAAGCCACCCGGTCTATAGAATGTTGCTGCAGCAGCCCTTTGCCTGGAGTATTAACCTCCTTACTTCTCATGACACCAACTGAAAGTGGCTTCTTGCCCACCTTTTTTTTTTTTTTGAGACAGAGTCTCACTCTGTTGCCCAGGCTAGAGTGAGTGCCGTGGCGTCAGCCTAGCTCACATCAACCTCAAACTCCTGGGCTCAAGCGATCCTTCTCCCTCAGCCTCCCGAGTAGCTGGGACTACAGGCATGCGCCACCATGCCCAGCTAATTTTTTCTATATCTATTAGTTGGCCAATTAATTTCTTTCTATGTATAGTAGAGACGGAGTCTCGCTCTTGCTCAGGCTGGTTTCGAACTCCTGACCTCGAGCAATCCACCCGCCTTGGCCTCCCAGAGTGCTAGGCTTCTTGCCCATCTTAACCAAAGTGCGTCTACCCATCAGTCTCTATCCCTGACCCGTTCCCTTCATAACAAACTCACTACAGATTTTAACCACTTGGTTTATGTTTCCTGTTGCTTTCCTTTTTGTCAGTCTCTCCTACTAAAATACATGCCTCACAAAGGGCAGGACTTTGTACACCTTGTTTACCACAGTGTCCCCATTTCTCAGCATGGTGCCTGGTATGAAATAGTTGTCAGGTATGGTGACAGGAGCAAGATAATAACAAATTTATCATAAACCCAGGATCAAATAATAACTTAGTTATAAACTAATGGACCGCCTCTCTTGTACCAGGCCTTGTGCTGGGGAGACAGAAATAAAAGACGAATAAACACGGTGTGCCAAGTGACACAACAGAGGTGCACGCAGGATGTCACAGGTGGGAGAGGCAGGGTACCTGATCTGGACAGGGCGCAGGGCCGTGGGAAGGCAGGAGAAGCTGTCCAGAGGAACTGATCTCTCGGAAGATGTCTGAAGTCAGCAGGTGAAGAAATGCACCCCAAGCAGAGCAAAGATAAAGTGTACAAATCCGAGGAGACCATTGACTGTCGTGACTCCTCCCCATCTAACTCCTCCAGCCAGAAGTGTTTAAACCAGGGCCTCTACCTGCTGCTCTAGTGGCACTCTCTTTTCCTTCATCCCAAACTAGAAAACATGCCACACTTCAAAACATGACCTTGTCCCACCCCTCTACCTCCAGGAAGTACTATCTTTTATTAATTTCAGGAACAGCTACTTTAAAAGACATATTCAACCCACCTTTAAAATGTACATATTTTAAGCGAAAGTCACAGCTTGGAATACACTCTCTGAGTGCAAATCTGCCACGGTAATCTACAGGAGAACACATCTCAAAGACGACTGAGCTGGATCAGAATATTATTCATTCCATGGTCAGTGAAGGCAGAGCTTTAACAAGCCCAGAGCCAGGACCTGCTGTCCAGGAACCTTTTGGAACAATGTGCTTATGACAGAGAGGTTCTGTGGCCGTACTGTTAACGTTGCTCTATCAAAACCTTTATGGTTATTGGGGGGAAACCCAGAAATGAAGGCAGATAGAGAGTGTAAGGATAAGAGTGTAAAAATAATCATCAGTTTCTAAGTCTATAATTTGTGATTCACAGGGGCTATTTCTAATTGACACTCTGTTAAGAAGAACCTTAATGTGAGGTTTCTTTCCACCTTTAAGGCCCTGGAATTCCGCCTTAAAGCATAACAGGTAAAATCAGAAGAACCTTTTGAAATAAGCTGGTTCATCTCTTCATTTTATAACTGAGACCAAATGCTAACACATCAAGACCCGACATGTAACTGAAATTTATATAGTGGTTTAACTTCACATGTCAACTTAACCGGTCCACATGGTGCCCAGATATTTGGTTAGACATTCGTGTAAAATGTGCACAATCAGATGATCTATACTTGGAAACAGCCTTGCATCATCAAAGCAAGTTCACTACGTTACTCCCACTGCTTTGACTGCTTTTCGACCCACCCATTAATCTTCTTTGTGACTGCATTTCCTTGTCTACCTAACTTCGCTTCTATGGCCTTCCATAGGAAAGCCCTAGCCAGTATCCTAACCCCGCTCTGCCTTGGTGCGTCCTTCCCACGCACACCCCTTCTTCCCAGGCTCGAAGCCTTCAATTCTCGGCTTCCTCAGCGTCTGCGCTCAGGCTGCTCGTAGCTGCTGGAGAAAGTCACACGGCACTGGGGAAGCTGAGAGCTGATGATAAACTTCATCTGATTTCCCACACTGCTCCACAAACCATGTTTCCTATTGGGAGCAATTTCAATAACGATTACTTCCAGATTTCTTTACTGTCCTCATACATTTGATCCCTCGAAATCTGGGCTCACTCTCAGCAAATTACCGAAACTCTTACTTACTTCACAGAAATTACGCAGCCCATTTGACAAGAACTCCTTCAATTTCCTTGCTGTAGTGGCTTGAATAGCGGCCCCTAAAAAGTTATGTCCAGGTACTAACCCTTGAAACCTGTAAATGTAACCTTTTTTTTTTTTTCTTTTTTGGAAGAAGTGCCTTTGCAGATGTAATTAACTTAAGGATCTTGAGATGAGACCGTCATGGATTTAGGATGGGCCTGAAATCCAATGGCAAATGTCCTTATAGAGAAAGACAGAGAAACATCAGAGACACAGAGAGATGGCCAGGTAAAGGCAGAGGCAGAGACTGGGAGAATGCAGCCCCAAGCCACGAAACCTATTCAAAGGTTGTGAGACCCTCATACTTTCATCTGGATTTGGGACTTTTGACTTCCAAAACTTTGAGAGAATAAATCTCTGTTACCCACTTAGTACCACTTAGTTTGGAGCAATTTGTTATGCATCCCTAGGAAGCTAATGATGCTATCTACACTGACGCTTACTTGCATCCGTATCTGCCCCATCCACCATGTCTGCCCCATCAGATATCTCTGATTTAAGTCTCCCACTTAAGACAACACAATAAGACAATGTGGTTAATGGTGCAAGTCCAAACTAGGTTGCCTGGGTGTAAATCCTAGCCCCTCCCCTTGCTGTGTGGTATTGGTTATGCACAGTACCTCTCTGTGCCTCAGTTTCCTCACCTAAACAAAATGAATAATAATAACAGTACCTCTCTCAGAAAGATTTGTCTAAGAATTGAATGGTATAATGCTCTTAGAACAGTTCCTGTACAAAGAAGGGTGCAATTTTTTAACTATCATTATTACCAAACTATCTATTGAGTAATCCACTCCCTTGTTCCTTCAGCCTTTCTTACTTTATGGAATAATTTATGTGAGCATTTAAACATTCTTTACCATTCCCTATCCAAAAAAACCAAACACCACTTCCTTAACCATACTCCCCCCGAATGCTCCCACCCCATCCCTGAATTCCATTTCACAACATATTCGCCCTCACTGCCTCCACTTCTTCACCTCTCACTTGCTCGTGAACTCACCGAAATCCACTTCTGTCACTCCACTGAAACTGCCCTTGACAAGCCACATATTACTAAATTCTACAAAAAGTCATCAGCCCTTCTCAACTACATTTGACACTGTTGCACACACACACTTTTTGAAAAGCTTCCTTTCATTGGCTCTGGCCCAGCCCTCCTGGTCTTCTCCCTGCATCCCTGGCCGGTCTCATTTGCTGGCTTCTACTTTGTCTAACGAGTCTTTAAATGATGGGTACCTTGGGGGTCCTTCTTCGCCATTCTTCTTTTCTCACTCTCCCTTCTATGAGATACTGACCACTCCCAAAACATCGATTTACTCTCAACAGACTCATCATTTCTAACTTGTATCTCTGGCCTAGATTTCTCTTCAGAGTTCCAGCCTTAGATATCTAGTTGCCTACTAGGCATACCTTCTCGTACATCTTAGAGATCTCAAATTCAACATGTCTAAAGTGGAAATACTCATCTTCCCAGGCCGGTCTGAGGATCTACTTCTTCTGCAGTCTTCCCATCTGCTTAAACATCACGTCTATTCACCCATTTGCTCAAGCCAGAAAGCCAGGTCTCATCCTGGACTGTCATCTTCCTTTAGCTCTTATAGCTAATTTCCACCAAGTCTTATCCATATGACATCTGAAATAAATCCTGAGATTCATTCACTTTTCTCCCTCTCCATTGCCCTAATACAAGCCAATGCCACATCATACATACCTTTACACTGGTCTCCAACCTGGCTTCCCTCCAGCCTTTCTCCAAATTCCAGCTGGAATAATCTATCCAAACCATAAACCTGAAATTGGTCACCTCACACACACACACTTAAAATCTGTCATCGGCTAGTATTTTCTCTTAGGATAAAATCTAAACTTCTTAAAAAGGTTTATCAAGGCTGGGCATGATGGCTCACGCCTGTAATCTTAGCACTCTGGGAGGCCGAGGTAGGAGGATCGCTCAAGGTCAGGAGTTCAAGACCAGCCTGAGCAAGAGTGAGGCCCCGTCTCTACTAACAATAGAAAGAAATTAGCTGGACAACTAAAAATATATAGAAACAATTAGCAGGGCATGGTGGCACATGCCTGTAGTCCCAGCTACTTGGGAGGCTGAGGCAAGAGGAACACTTGAGCCCAGGAGTCTGAGGTTGCTGTGAGCTAGGCTGATGCCACGGCACTCTAGCCCGGGCAACAGAGTGAGACTCTGTCTCAAAAAAAAAAAAAAAAAAGTTTATCAGCCCTTCCACAATCTGGCTGGCGGCATTCAGCTTGCGTCTAGCAGCCTATGGTGTGTGTTTCTGTTCTCCCTTTCCTCCGTGGCTTCAGGCCACTTGTTCCAGGAGGCCCTCATGACTCCCCAGCTTCCAGATGTTCCACGGTATTCCCGTACATCCCCTAACAGTGAATTCACCATAATGTGGCGGGATGACGTAATCGATGTCTACCTTCTGCACTGCATGGCAAACTCTGTGAGCACCAGATGCCTGTCTTGTTCCCTGGGAGTCTCCGGTGCCTCTCAAAGCTCCTGACCCACTCACTGCAGGCAGTTCATTAGGATGGGTTGAGTAAATAAACAAATGCTATTTTCCTTGGGGGATGATGCAGTGTACTTTATACTTGTATTTCTCTAAATTCTGTTGAATCATGACTGAATCTGTAAAAGTATAATGACCGTAATTAAGAGTTATTGATTGAATTACAGGAGAGGAAGCAGTTAGAATAATTTTTCCCTGAACTCTTTTTCTAAATTTGAAGGAAAGAAAGTATTTAACAAAAATCTAGAAATTGGAAGCAGTTTAGTAGTGTGACCTTAAGACCTGGGAGAAAAAACTAATGTGACCTAACACTGCACTCAGGTTAAGATGGACTATAAAATATGATTTATAGCACACTAGTTTCCTAAGAGGTCAGCTTGGAAACTATGAAGAAATACACACTTCAGTTAAAGAAACTAGAGGAAAAGACTTTGGGATAAGAAGTAGGTGGACAACAAAATCTAAATTTGAGGGACTGCTAAACAAGACATTGCTTAATCTGTACAAGTGGTCTCTGTATCATCTGTATTTTACACACGTTTAACCAACAATCTATTTATTATTCATCCCATTTCAGACAAAAGTCAGACATGTATTTGTCTTCTTTCATACTGGATCACGGATGAGGTTTACAGACAACAAATGCATTTAAGGAAGATGGATGGAGTGTTTGACCCAAAGACCAAAATCAAGTCAGAAAAGAACATATTTTGATGTTTCTACTTTGAACCACAAGTATAGGAAGTAAAAAAAAAGTATCTGAAAAATGAAACTCAACATTAATTGGGGAAAATGCTACATGCGAGAACACGAACTGTTCCAAGAATACAGGCGCGGGAAGAACCCGGCTGGTGATGTTACGCAAGCTTTGCAGCAGGTGGCGCCCTGAACCAATTAATGTGACAGAGAAGCCAGGATGGACTCAGACACACCTGCAGTTTAAGGAATAAAATCACTTCCCTTTTGTGACATATATATTCTGACCACACACGCAAGAGATTATGGAATCCCTATCTTCTGTAAAACACACACGTACGCACGCGCTGCAGACTCATTCCTCCGCCAGGGAACGGAGTTACAACGCCGTATTATGAAGGCAAACATTAACAGGCTGGAAGTACAAATATACATATATATGTATGTGAATGGAATCTGTTTATCAAGGCCAACCCCGTCTCCTACAAATGGGTCCTTAACACTGCCTAGCAAACACTCCACATTTCCCCGCTCTATTATCATCGTTATCTCACTCTCCGCAGTAACTAACAGGAATTTCTGTGCTCTCTTCAAACATCCAACCCCCGCCTCTCTTGTTCCTCAGTCATTCTCTGTCATGACATGGCTCCTTACTTTAAAAGAAAGAGGAGAAAGAAGAGGAGCTGGCCATTGCGGCTGCTATCAGATGCAGTTTTCTCATCTTCCAGATGTCAACCATTCAACCCCACATCTGCACATCCCACCCTCTTCCTTCCAATAGTAATAGAAAAGCTGCCCCTCCCCCAGCTACCAACAGTTAATCCCTTCCCTGGCACCCTATGCCCCACCTCCACCTTCTCAGAAACCTTGGCTATCATGTATGCCTGCGCTTTCTCTCCTCCTCCCCCCGCCCCATATTTAAGCTCTCCCTCTCAATGATTTCCTCCCAAATGGCTTTCAAATAAGCTCAAGTCTCTCCTATCAAAAAAAAAAAAAATAGATAAAATGGGTGGAACTATACATACAACAAGTTTGGCCACAAATTGCTCGTTGTTAAAACTGAGTGGTGGGTACATGAGGATTCATGATATTAGTCTGTCTAATTTTATTTATGTTTGAGATTTACCATAACTATAAATTTAAAAATAAGAAAAATAACAACAACAAAACTCTTGTTTGACTCTTCATGCCTTCCAGCTCACGACCCTGTCCTCATCTCCCTTCTCAGCCAAACTTTTAAAAGTTGCCTCTCTGTGTTCCCTCAATTTCCTTACCTCCCACTCCCCCTGAGGTCCCCTCCCATCACTCTGATACTCCACAGAAACTAAGATAGCTCTCATCCTTGACTTCCATGCCACTTAATCCAACGGATATATGTATTTTGGTTATCGTTCTTGACTTCTCAATAGTATGTGATACTCAGTCAATCCTTTCGTAAGCACTGTCTTCCTTTGGCTTCAGAAATTATAATATTCTGGTTTCCCTTCTATCTCTCTCTTGCCATTATTTCTCTAACTCCTCCTCTCTACTCTACTATTAAATATTGATGATCCTCTTAGCTCATTCTTAGGCCCTTTCTCTTCTCACCCTGTATTTCTCCTAGGAGATTTCATTTATACCGTTGGCCCCAAATTCCACCAACATGCATATGACTCCCAGAATTAAATCACCAGTTCGAACCCTGACCCAGCCCTCATCTTCATATATATATGTGACCTCTCCTCTAGGATACCTCAAAACCACCTCAAAATTAAAAGCTGAAAACTGAATTCATTATTTTCTTCCCCCAACTTGACCTTTCTCTGGCATCTCCTATGCCAGAATGGTTTGCAAACCAGAGATCCTAGAGTCATCCTCTTAGCTCTTTCCCTTTCGTACTATTTCTAATCCATCAACAAATCTGCACGTTTTAGCTCATAAATATCTCTAAAATCCATCTTCTATCTCCACCATTACCACCACCACCATTATCACGCCCTAAATGCAAGCTAACATCTTCACAACAACTACTGGTGGTAACTTCTAATTTAGCTCCAGCATCTCTCCTGGCAGTCTTCCACTCTGTCCTCTGAGCAGCAGCTGGAGTAATCTTTCCAGAATGCAAATCTGATCATGTTATTCTTTGGCTTAAAATCCTTCAGTGGTTTCCCATTGCTTTTAGGATAAGAACGGGAAAAAAAAAAAACAGAAACAGCACTTACAGGGACTACAAGGCCTTGTGGTGTCTGCCTCCTGCCTCTCTCTCCAGCTTCATTTCACATCCTTCCTCTCTCAAACCAAACTTGATTTTCAGTCCTTCATACATGGCATTCCCCTCCCTGCACAAGGCCTGAGTGTATGCTGTTTCTCTGCCTAAAAACCTCTTTTCCTCATTCTTTGCCTAGTTATTTACAGTACACTTATCTTTCCAATTCAAGTTAAGAGACACTTCCTAGTGGAAGCTTTCCTTGATTTTCCTGAAGAGGTCAAATCTCCCTGCATACACTTTCTTTGCTACATGGGTCTCTCCATTTACCAATGCAGTTTTACACGTATTTGTATGATAGTCTGTCTCTTTTGCTCATCACTGTCCCTAGTTCAATGCCTTAGCACGCAGTAGGTACCAAATAAGTATTTGTTGAATGAGTAAATGAATTAATGTCTGCTACTCATTCAACTCTGTCAGGTTTTCACCCACTTCATCTGTCTCTGGACTACCTCACCCTTCATCTCTGGGTAGATAATCAAGGACCATAAGCTCATTTTTAGTATTAACAGAGTTCTATGCTTTTATAACCAGGGTATGCCAGGAACCCATATGTGGGGCATGCCAGACATCACTTTTACTTTTATATTTGAGGCCAGATAATTATCATTTGTACTTATAAAGAAGAGAAGTAAAACCCAAAATTAGTGCTAGAACATAGCATAAAGTATACTGTACTTGGCATAGGCCACTTTAGCCCCTGCTTCCTGATACTTGGGAGTAGGCAATCGCTCTCCTCTGCCGTTAGAAACAAGTGTAAGTACAAAACTTAAAAAAGAAGAAGAAGAAGAAGAAGAAGAAGAAGTGATTTGTACATAATTAGAAAATTTTAAGTTTCATGCTTCCTCAAAATAAATATAACTGGTTCTAAATTGTCTATTTTGGATGATATTGTTTCTCTCTCAAAAAGTGGTCTATTCCTGTAATCCTAGCACTCTGGGAGGCCGAGGCGGGCGGATTGCTCAAGGTCAGGAGTTCGAAATCATCCTGAGCAAGAGCAAGACCCCATCTCTACTATAAATAGAAAGAAATTAATTGGCCAACTAATATTTATAGAAAAAATTAGCTGGGCATGGTGGCGCATGCCTGTAGTCCCAGCTACTCGGGAGGTTGAGGCAGCAGGATTGCCTGAGCCCAGGAGTTTGAGGTTGCTGTGAGCTAGGCTGATGCCACGGCACTCACTCTAGCCTGGGCAAAACGACGCGAGACTCTGTCTCAAAAAAAAAAAAAAAAAGTGGTCTATAGGTGTAGCAAAAGGAAGACAAGATTACTAGCAGTTGTTAGTGATTCCTACAAGATGCTCCCCTGGGACTCAGGACTGAGCTGGGTTCCCAGCAAGGACTTTTACCAGGAAGGCAACAGCCAAGCCCTGCTCTCCTATCTTCTCCCAGCTCCCCAGGCATTTGTTTTTAGTCTAATTCCATCTCTCAAGACACCAACCTGCCTTCTCAAGCCAGACATCCCTGTCTGCAAACCTGGCTTTAAACCCTGTGTCACTCCACACAGAAAAGTCCTCATGTGACCCTCTCTACGGGGCCTAGGAAACTGAGGGTTGCTGCAGGGCCTCTCTTTCTGCTCAGAACCGCAGAGAAAAAAATCCAGGATTTCCACAGTGGCCACAGAGGGAAGAGAGTGCTCTTGGAGGGAGGGTAAGTGCTCTCCACAATACATTATGCATTTCTTCACTTCCACTCGGACTCCGCTATGCTCAAGCATTCTCAAGGGATAGAAACGTGGCCCAGAGTTGAGCCCCGAAATGCGCACACAGTCTCCAAGAAACTAGCCTGATATGCGCAATCTGAAGAAGACTGGTTGAAAGAATCGTCGTCCACAAAGAAAGGAGGCTCACACTGTGTATCTAACTAACCAGACAATTTCACAGTTAACCTTATTTAATTCTAGGTATTATTTAGATCATCTTCTAGAAGAGAAAACTAGAGGCTCAGAGAGACCTAGTGCAAGACCAAAATCATATGAGTAAACAGCAAGATCTCAGACTGACACCCAGGCCTGTGTCATTCCCATGAAGCTGCCTCTCCTACTATGCTCATGGTTAGCAACTTTGCTTATCATAACACCCCAAGTCTCACCATTCATTCTCTCAAAAGAACTGTCACAGAACAGTATCACCATCACAGCAGCAAAAAAGATGCAACTAATCTCCAAGGAGGACAAAGAGAAATTTAAAGATATTCTGTTCCATTATAATTTATGGCAACGAAGAACACAAGCACTGCAATTGTGTTTTGGGCGAGTAAGTTCTACTTGCTACAGCTTTTTTTTTTTTTTTTTTAGACAGAGTCTCACTCTCTTTCCTGGGCTAGAGTGCTGTGGCATCAGCCTAGCTCACAGCAACCTCAAACTCCTGGGCTCAAGCGATCCTCCTGCCTCAGCCTCCTGAGTAGCTGGGATTACAGGCACGTGACACTGTGCCCGGCTAACTTTTTCTATTTTTAGTTGTTTTGGCAATTTCTATTTATAGTAGAGACGGGGGTCTCACTCTTGCTCAGGCTGGTCTCGAACTCCTGAGTCCAAGCATTCCTCCCGTCTCGACCTCCCAGAGTGCTAGGATTATAGGCGTGACCCACCGCGCCCAGCCTTCAGCTTTTAAATATAAGCTAAATGAACATTTTCACTAGTGGGTAACTACTATAGTAATGACAATAAATAAAAATAACTAGTTCCAGACAAAATATAAGCGATTTGTGCCAGATCAGCTTTCCAGAGATGATAAGTCACTTTTGTAGGTGGCTTTTGTTATAAACCCCTCCACTTCTGGTGATTCCAGCATTACCAATTAGGGACCACGGAGCCACACCCTGCTGTTTCTAAAAGGCTTTGGGCCCAGCAAACCTGCAATCCCATCTGCATCTTCAACCCTTTCTATTCTCTACCAACAGACAAAATTAGCCTTTTAACATATAAACCAGAACCTTTTATTCCTCTGCTCAAACCCACCAAGGTTCTCCCTAGCATGTAGGAAAGCATGGAGTCGTTTTTATTGTCATAATGATTGGGGGCCACTTCTAGCTGTAGAGAGGAAGGGTACCTTGGATCTACATGTCCTGCCATGTGTAGGAGCATTCCTTATAAAGAAGAAATGTCCCATGGTGTGTACTTCTTTTGAATGACCTACTAAAAACCTACTTGTTGTTGTCTGAGCCTAAGATCTAACTTGTTTTTACATATAAATACAGACAGTTTTCTGGTTTAAAGCTTCCTAAATTTTCCAGGAATGCAAAGTACTGTGTATTTTGCAAGATTTACTTTGTTTCGATCAAAAATGTATCCAAAAGTATCCACCAGTTTGGCAAATCACAACACTGCTGGTGGATAACATCCCTCGTGATATTTAAGTCAGCCATGCAACGTGCCTGCATTGATCTGCACACGTAGCTGTTGCATTCAAGGCGATTCTTCATATAGGTATAAAGACTGCTAGTGTGGTATTTACATATTAAAATGTGTGCCATTTATTACAAATTGATTTTCTTATTTCTCTCTTATAAGTAGGATATTATATTGATTTGTCTTAATTATGTGCATGGGAAAGTTGCATTACCTATGAATTTCACTGTACAACAACAGAGGGGAAGTGAGCAAATCCTGGCCTTAAGGAGGCAGAGTTAGATGGGACAGGATGGAGAACACTGCCCTGTATTGAACTCTGAACCCAAGTCTTCCCACGGCTCCCTCTGCTGTACCACATTGACCCCACATTTCCCTACATTAAGCTGGTGCCCGCTTCAGGGTCTCTGCCATTTCTCTGTTTGGAATGCCCGTCCTCTGCCTCTTACTGTCCTCCCTCACTTCATTCAGGTCTTCACTCAAGTGTCACCTCCCGTGAGAGGTCCTCCATGACCACCATTCTTCACAGCACTCTCCACCCCATCATCCTTTAAATTCCTCCACAGCACATATCTCTACCTAAAATGCAATTTTAATATTTACTTACCTATCGCTCGTCTCCATCTTGGGAATATGCACTCCATGAGGGAGGTGGGAACTACCAGTTTAGATCCCCGTGCCTGGAGTAACAGAAAGTGGCACAAAGTGGGTATTTGATGAATATTTGTTAAGTGAATGAATGAACACAGGAAGACACTGCCTGTGTTCCTGCTCCCCAGGAGCTGAGAGGAATCTCTTTCTCTTTCCTATCGACACAATTTATAGCCAATCTAAGTCAGCATTAATTCTTTCAAATACATCCATCAAATGCCTACCATGTTTAAGGCACTGAGAATACAATAATAAATAAGAAATATCCTGCCCGTATACTTTGCGATTAATGACCAGCTCCAGGACCTCTGAAGCACTTGAATCCCACAGTGAAATGACTTTATAAAAAAAATACCCATTTCTATTTTATACTCAGAGTATCTTTAAAAGACAATACTTATGATATTCGTAAGTTAGGAGTTATCCCTCATGTATTAAGAAGAAAACTGTTATCACGTGCAGAAGGATTTTTACTCATGTGGAACATCTTTCCCCCAGTCCTGGTGACATCCTTCTTCAAATTCCCAAAGCACACCCCTGCCCCCCATACGAGACAGAGAGAGCTAATGGCTGGATGATGGTTGAGCAAGAGGAAGTTTCCAGGTCCACTGAGTTGGGTAACCAGCAGGCCTCTCTACCTACCTGGCTGAGATGAAGTCCCCTCTATAAGGTACAGAGGGGCCACCTGTCCACTGAAGGACCCCAACAGCTAGAAAAGTCCAATCTTTCTTGGTCCCTCTTTCTTAGGGAGCACTGGTCAGCGTCAGCCCCAACCGATGGTGTACAGCCACCCTGGATGTTCCAGGCAGGGACTGATCATGCAGACGCTTTCCTTTCCCCACTTTGTGTCCAGGCACCTTTCCCACAAGTTTAGAAAAGAGACAAAAGCAGCTTGAAAACTAACACAGCCTATATATTTGTACAGAGCTGTACTATGGGCTTTTCATCCATTTTCACATTAATATCACCTTGATTTTATAAATAAGCAAATTAAAGTTCATATGTTTAGCAATTTGGCAAATCTGCAATTAAATCAAGTTCTTCCAACTCCAAGTTCTGAAATAGAAACAACAGGCTAAAATCCGGCTTGGGGAATTATTAGTGGATTGTAATTCTCACTGGTATAGAACTTCACATAAGGAACTGGCTACAATGCACCCTGATCAAACCCTTGAGCAAATCCAAATTCAGTGTCTGCTTGGGCACACATACCTTCCCGATTCCCACCCCACCCCCATACCCCACAATTGCATAATGTCTGATAATTATTCCTAGAAGGCTTCTAGAAATGATCACACCTTAGAATGGGCCAGAATGAGCCTGCACTCTTGCCCAGACCTCTAACAGTGATAGAGGAACAAATCCTCACTCTCCCTGAATTCTTGGGGTCGAGCAGCTCCATTATAACAGCATGATACAGGAGGAATTAGCAAGATGTATGTAGTATCCCAGATTATAGCCGAAAAATGTGACATATCCCTTTCCTGAACTCCCTCCTCTTTCCCCCATACACATTTTTCCTGTCAGGCCAGGGCTTAAAGCAAAAATATCTAGGATAGGCCAAGTTAGCAATAAACAAAAGGTTCTAGAAAGGAAGTCAGATGCCCAGGAACTTCTGGTCCACTCTAGGATCCTCCAAAGGGCCTATCGAAAGGGTTGGTGGGAGACAGTTAATATCTAAATTGCCCTTCCACCAAGGTAACTCAGAAAGGCAAAGCTATGTAGACTCTTACTACAAGAATCTTAAGTCCCTTTAAAGTCCTCTACTAGTTCAAAAGAGTTTCAGGAGTTTCAACTTGCTACAAACATGCACATGTTGAAGGAAAGAAACATTGATCTCCCTGCAGAGGCGTCCCGTCTGCTCCATCAGTGCCCCACCTTTGGCGATGCAGTGTCCTCTGCCGGGTCCCGAGTGGGAGGGACGCTGACTCTGCCCGGCAGTCCAGGGATGCGTGTCTTCTCAGGTTTCCCGGGTTCACCTGAGGTGGAGGTCAGCTCTTGGCAGGGGCAGCAATATGCAAGGGAGAGAGCCAGAACAGCCCAAAATAGAAACCCAAGCTACATGCCAATCTGACCAAGCTCCCAATCTGGCTGAATGTGGCCCACATGAAATGAGACAGGAGACGGCAGAAGTGAATGCAGGATGAGAGGGGAGGTGAGAATATGGCTTGTTTCAAATAGAGAATTACGAAAATAACAGTCAGACACAATCCCCAAAGCTTGCCCTCTACAGAGAAAAGGGTACAAACTTTTCACAGGAAAGAGCATTTAAGTATAAGACCTTTGGGTCTCTGGAGACAAGCCCATCCAACTTGCTCCTGGTTATTAGTCTGTTGCTGTGTGGTTTATTCCACTGAGACAAACAGCGATGATTACATTTCACCTTACAGATGAGGAAGTGAGTAAGGAGCTTTAGCACAAAAAGCCTTAGGAACACAAAAGGACAGCTGACAAAACAGTGCAAGAAATTATCCTCTGCATGACTTGTCCATCTCCTGACCCAAAAGAGAGCACCTCAGTCAAAGTAGACATTACCTCAGAGGACAGCTAGACCTTTTCCACTGACATATGGGACAATCTGCCCTTTGCTGTTCTCAGAGATAAAAGGAGGGAATCACAGTGGTCCTAAAACCCATAACTTGGCATTGTGGTCACTATATACCAATTTTTCCTTCTATAAAGCAAAGGATTCAAAGGCTCTGCCAGCCAGGCTGAGCAGAGAGACACAGCAGACATCTGAGCCTCTTCTAGACAATGAAAATCAGTAAGGGAGGAACAGAGAAAGAACGGAGAAAGAGGGAAGGGAAAAGGGGAGGAGGTCTAGGATTCCCAAGGAAAGGGGTTTCCTTTCTCTCCCTCAGAGCCTCCAGGGACAAATAAATATAATTACCAACTTAGTATGACAGCCTTCAAAATAAAAGAGGCACCTGCCAGGTGACCATCTCTGCCGGGACTCGAACCCGGAACCTCTGGATTAGAAGTCCAGCGCGCTCGTCCATTGCGCCACAGAGACCTCACCACACACACAGCATCAGCACCAGAACTGAAAAAGCACATACCTTCTGCATCACCGAGCCATCTCAGCATCCTGCTCTCTGAGCGGTGGGGGGACAGGGACAGCTGGAAAATCTGGAGTGGAGATCCACCAGCCGACTCCATCAAAGCTTTTCTCAATACCACGGGTCTCGGGGTCCTTAGAGGATTGGAGGACTGTGACAGTGGTCATTTTCCCAGTCCAAGAATCCCTGATGGAGCAGGACAGAGCTAGAGCCTTTGCTCTCCTTTCCTCTCCATCCCTAAGGGAGGACAGGAAAATCTCGCTATTCTCATGCTAATTAAGCAGAGAGCACCCAACCCTGCAGGGAAAGCAGAAGCCATCTCTACCTCCACCCCTACTCCCTCACTGTGGTTTCATCCCAGTCCAGCTATTCTCAGACAGAGGCTGGGCAAAGCTGGGGGATACAGGAAAACCCTCGATCCTAGAGACAAAAGAGCTGCTTCTGTAAAGAAACACTGTGAATCACCGCGGCAGAGAATGGCAGGGAAGCTGAGCGCCAGGAGACTGATCTCAGGTTTAAGAACTATGTCTGTCAAGCCCAAGGAAGAGGTAACAGGAGTCTGATTTGATGTTCCTTCAGCATCTTCAGTAGAATTAAGGATGAGAGTGGAGAAGGAACAGTGTTGAGTGTGTGTGTGTGTGTGTGAGAGAGAGAGAGAGACACGGAGGGAGGGAGGAAGGGAGAAAGTATGTGTGTGTACATATAGGGAGGAACAGGGAAAGTGGCAGATCTCTGATGAAATACAGAAGTTCCTCACACAGCCCTCTATGAATACTTCTCTCTTCCTCCTACCTTCCCCAGCCTCGAGTTCCTGCCATTCTTTTTCCCCAGGGCTGCCTAATTTAAAGAATGAGTATTACTTAGCTGCCTGGGCTTGCTAGAGGCATTGCAGTACAACCAAAGTGACCACCCTTCCTTAACCATATGTAAAGACCTCCATACCCAGTTTAGATGCAAGAAAATGATTCCTACTTTTAAAAGCCTCCTAGAGAAGACGATTCCATAATTACTGTTGCTTATAATTTCCACTGCGCCTGTTCTTCTGAATGTCTAATCTAAATTCCTCTTACCTCACCTTCAGCTCATTTTCTCTCATTTGGTTTCCCATGGGGATAATTGGCCTCTACACTCTCGATGACAATCCATTGATTTAAAGACTCTGATTCAGAGTTCTCCACCCAACTCCCACTCAGAAGGTTATGACAAAAGCAGAGAGCTAACTCAGACACCCTCCTCCTCCCTCGTGTGTGTGCCCACAGCCCAAAGCTCTAGACCTTGACGGCAGACTCTAATCAGACTCAAGGTAGTTCTTTCTGATGTGTGGGACCAGGTAATGGCCAGGTAAAGGAGCAATCTGACTAAACGAACTGCTTACATTATAAGATCTTTAGGGTCCTTCTAATTCTAAGACTACAGTCACACAGCTCATGCATCCCTACCCACTCATACAGCCCCAAGAATGAGACCCATGGAGAACACGACCAAGGTGATTCAGTACGGTCAGCGATATAAGCTTTCTAACATCTGAGGGAAAGCAGCTATTCCAACCAAACTTGCCTTCCATCTAGGATCTAAACACAGGAGCTCAGAAAAGTGAAACTGATTGTGCATATTATAAACCTGAAACAAGGAGGCACAGAATAGATCTATCTTCACACATTTACCCTGGGCAATTTCAAGAGCCTGACACATGAAGCTGAATGCTGGCCAGTAACAAGGTACTGATGAAAATGTTAGTCGAGACATCTATGTGTTTGCAAAAGGAAGCTCAACCCCACAAGCCAGCCACTCCAATGCAAAGGAAAGGAAAAGCTAGATGCTCAGGGTACCTCCTGCTAGGCTCAATGTTTGTTTAGACTCTGACTCTCTCTCTCTCTCTCTCTCTCTCTCTCTCTCTCTCTCTCTCTCTCAATCTCAATCTCTCTCTCTCTCTCTCCCTCCCTCCCTCTCTCTCCCCTCTTCATTAAGATATTGTCCTAAACCCAAGAAATCTACCAGTCCCCTGAGTTATGTCCAAAGCTCCATTGCCTCTTACAAGATTATGTGTTCTCTATAACCTGAATAAAGAGTCCCAGCTCTGAAATACCTTCCAGGAGCTTCATGCATTGATTGCAAAGTTCTCACTTGGTGCTGGGGATACAACCAATGAAAGATAAATAATGGCATGGTCCAAGCTCAAGCATCCCATAGGCAAATTCCGATATAGGAACAAGTCTGAAATATGTATGTGAGAAAAGAAGGAATCAAACTTGTTGCCCATTAAATAAAGCGTCCATTTTCCAAGTGTACACAAAGACCCTATCTCTGGAAGCAGAAAGATCCAGTTTCAATAGCAACTTGTTGAGACTCTGAAAAAAAAATGAGTTGACTTCTCTGATCTTCCACTTCCTCATTATAAAGTGAGGGCAATAATACACACCTGATAAACGTTAGCTGAGATTTCATGATGGAGAGTGTGTCCTTTTCCTCAATTCTCAACTCTGTTGCCTGGGTTGCCTCCTTCCTTTTGAATACCCTTCCTTCATCCTCCTCCCACCACCCCACAGAAATCTCTCCATTCCAGAAAAAAAAAATGCCCCCCATAACAAGAATCTTAAGAGGGCCCCTTACATACTTATAATTTATATTAACAAAAATGCTCTGTACTTCATCAAAGGGCTTTTTTTCAAATAAGAAGTGTCTCTCTGACATCTCTTATTTTGCTCTATCATCCATAAATCAGACAAAGCTTCTTGATAGTGGGAATAATGTCTCTAAACTAGGTTTTTAATTTAAAGTAAGGAAAAAAACAATCAAAGAAAGATCAAAGGGGCAGGAAAGATGAGGTTTAGCCATTCAAAATGATTGAAGACAGTACATCTTTTTCTTCTTCTAGACTAGGTGTGTGTCATTCGTGTTTATGTTAAACCCTTAGGAGGATAAGTACATTCTCCTTCCAAAAAGAATTTGTACTGATTTCATTCCCCAAAGATCTGTGACTCAAACATTACTCATGCCTCTAATTGAATACCACTGTGTGACCCTACAGACAAACTGGTGATGTTCACACATTATTTCATTCATAAAGTGTTGCTGGGATACATATGATAAATGACAAAAAAATTTTCCCTTTCTGCTGTGGTTCTACTTACAGCTTCCCTGAAGTCACCTATATACCAACTATCCCATGTTTTAAATGCTAAGGGACGTTAGATGAAGTGAGACAGTGAAATCACCATTTGGACAGCAAAGTCCTTACACGGTATACTTTCACCTCCCCACCTCTACAATGTCCCAATCTTATTAATTCACGTCTATTGCAAGCACAGCCTCTACAGGTGATTTCTATATGCCAGATCCTCATGTCCTTATCTATTTTCAGCTCCCTCTTCCTATCTCAACCCCAGGAGTCAGCCGACCTCATCTCTCTTCTCAGCATTTCCCAAGGAGGCTGGAAAAGGCACTTTGCAATGTCAGGCCTATGGTGCTTGGCTTCCCCTGCAGATGATCAGATCATAACTCCCTGCCCTCAAAGAAGAGTAAAATAGACATACTTACAATGTAAAAGCCCTTCAGGGTTTTGTTCCCAACATTTTGTCCTGTGGGGTCTTGCCTCATGCACAGATCTTTATTCCTCTAGTGCATTTTTCTGATCCATCACAATAAAGCAGGTATGTTCCGAAAACCTCCTGTTTCCCTCCTTCCTAGCCCATGAACTTGACTGCAGATTTTTCCATTCCCACCCCATGCCCTTCCTATCTTCTAAGAGGTGGTAATTGAGCCTGAGAATCAAGTCAAGGGAAAACAAGTACAGAGAGGATTTTCCTTTAATCATCCCATTCAACTTTCAGAAACCATTCCGGGTCTAGCCCAGTCTAACTGAGTTACCCAAACCTTCACAAAAGTAGACCCAGAACCAATCCATCTTGACAATGGGCTGGACCTCCAAGGCTAGTCAAGGTCTCAGTGGAGTCAAACTGAGCTCTATCCCCTAAGGGACTCTGAGAAACAGTGAAAAATCTGGAGACAAAATCTCCCTTTCCTTATTACCTCTCTCCTAACTCTGACAGACTTCTCCAGAAAGTGATCTAGAAGATTCCAGACAATGTATTTCTAAGGACATGAAGACTCTCTTAGGCAAAAATGATGAAGAAGCCAACAGTGTTTACCGTTATGATTTGTTCCAGGATCAAGAATCTGGGACCTTTCCCACCAGATCTCTCTCTGGTCTCTGTAATCGTAGTGTCCTAAAGATAGGATGGGGGTGGGGGAATGGGCCTGAGAAGGGCCACAGGGTAGAGTGGGAGTACAGGTGGGCTGTCAAGTCCTGCCAGATCTTTCTGGAAATTTGGGTAGAAACATTCTCTCTGCTTCACCCGGACCTAACAAGTGAGTTAATTCCTGGTGCTAACTCTCTAGTTCAACCCCTTTTCTCCTCTCTAGAATCACAGCTGTCTGGACACTGTTTCTATCCCCAAGCCATCACCTCTTGTGTGCCCAGTCCCAGCTCCCCAGTCCTGTCTTTTTGTGCTTCCTTCTTGCCAGCTCCATCAATTTCTCTTTCGTCCTTGAGGTATATAACCCTCAATCATTTCCTACTTTAAAATGTTCTTTTCCCCTCTGTCCATACCTCTCCACCTTCATGTCCATTTCACTTTTCCCAACATTCTGCAGCTGGCATTCCCTACTCCTTTTACCACCCAGTCCCTATCTGCAATGCTCCATTTCTCAGCCATGTCCCCATCTGTGCTCCTCTGCACTAGGATCCATCTGTTCCAAACACTATTATCCAAACACGTTGTTCCTGGTGTCCCCTAGATTTGGCCCACTGATCTTCTCTGTCTCTGCCCCACTAGCCATCATCCTCAAGGGGCCCTGAGTTTCCCAGCCTCCAACCCCCCCCATCATTATACCCCACTGCTTGGACCCAGAGTCCTAGTTACGCCAGCCCTTCATTCTCAGACCCTCTTTTCCCTTCCTCCAAATTTTATTCTCCAGACCTCTTTACTTGCCCACCATCCTTCTAGTCCCGGTCTCCTCTCCTTAAGTTTTCAATCTGTGGTACCTGTTCTTCTGAACCTCCTTCGCTGAGTCCATATTGTGCCAGATTGCTGAGGCATGTCCGGAATGACTTGCTGGTCCATCCCTTCTTCCCCATGTTCACCCTCAGACATCTTGAACTCTGCCTGGCTCTACAACACAACTGTGTTTGTTTCACTTCTCTGCCTGGGACTCTGTGCACCACTGGCTTTAAAACTGGGAGGCCCTGAATAGGGCCCTGCTAATCCCCATGGCATTGAGTTGCCATGGGGATGGACTGGCAACCAGGCTCCTTAATCTTCAGTCCCTATGGGGCCCCTGGTCCTTAAAGGGCCAGACGCTGTAGGCCAGAGGCCAAAGAATTAGAAGATGGATCCTTAAAGGGTCAAAGATTCCATAGGCGATAGCCAAGGGATTCAAGAACATTGGTTTTGACTACTATTATGAGTAAATTGGGCTTTTGTTGTCTTTTTGCCTATCTCAGCTCCACATCCCATTCAGCCTGGAAGAAGCCTTGAGAGGAACATAGTAAAGCAGACTCCACAATGGCAAGAGAAGAAAAGTCTTCATCTTTTACAATGTTTCAGTTCAACTCAACAGAAAAGTGTGGCCATGAAAGTTTCAATCCGACAGAATAAACTTGTCCTTACACAGGAACCCATGTCTGACAAACTGCAGCAGGGTCAATACACAGTTTATTCTTATACAGAGTAGGTCAATGACTGCAGGAGTGGCCCATCTAAAGTCTGTCCCTAAAGAACATCCAGTGCCCACCCTGAAGACAGAGCCCAGGGGAAGCACTTTTACCTTGAGTAAGACAGTCCCTCTCCTTTGCACTCGAGTCTCCTCCTGCAGAAGGTGGTAGCTGAATCTCCAGGGCCTTTCTTCATGCTACCTGTCTATGATTCTAAGAAACAGTATTAACAGCAGTTATAATGATAAAAGTATTTTGAATTCTTTACCTCGTTTTATCATCAGAACTATCCTAGATTATGAGAAGTATAATTACCATTATCTTCCTTTTATAAAAGAAGAACCTTGATCAAAGACATCTGGCTTCCCAAAGTCACTCAGCTCACATGTGGTAGGGCTGAGCAAGCCCCCCATGCTGTGTCCTGACCTCAGTCCCCACCCAAGACCTCCACAGAAGGTGCCACTGAGAGCCACAAGCTCTCCTGTTATGATTTGTTCCAGGATCAAGAATCTGGGACCTTTCCCACCAGATCTCTCTCTGGTCTCTGTAATCGTAGTGTCCTAAAGATAGGATGGGAGTGGGGGGATGGCCCTGAGAAGGGCCACAGGGTAGAGTAAAGGTCCAAGTAAGTTAAGTGAGCTACCTATGATCTCTTCCTTAGTTGCCCATTCTCCTCCCGGCTACCTTAAGTTAAAACATAAGAAACTGATGTCTAAGATGAATAAAACAACTTGGTCAAAATCAGTCAGATAGTCATTCACAAATCTGGTTCTCAATTCCAAGTTTGCTGACTTCCAATTCAGTGTTCTTTTTATTTCATTACAGTGCCACTGAATCGCCCTTTTTTAATTTTTTTAAGGTGACAGATAACATTGTATGTTTTTATTGCGTACGACACGATGTTCTGAAGTATATATACATCAAGGAATAGTTAACTCTAGCTAGCCATTATGGAAAACAGTAAGCAGGTTCTTCAAAAAATTAAAAACAGCACTACCATAGATCCAGCAATCCCACTGCTGGGTATATATGTCCAAAGGAAATGAGGTCAGTACGTTGAAGAGGTAGCTGCATGGAATTACTCAAAATCCCCAATATAGCCTTTATGCAAAGATTGGTGAAGAAGCAGAAGGAAAGAGTAAAATGCTTTGTATTCAGTCTTAACTGATAAACTTAACAACAAAAAGTATCAAATAACCTCTTCTAGGAATCACAGAATGCTCAAAATGGGAAAGGATTTTTAAACAATTATTTCTTTTAACCTTATGCATCAGTTGAATTTTTGCCGTATGCTTGTATTAGTTTTATAAATTTAAAAAAATCTAGTTTAAATATTAAATTGATGGCCGGGTGCAGTGGCTCAGGCCTGTAATCCTAGCTCTCTGGGAGGCCGAGGTGGGCGGATCGTTTGAGCTCAGGAGTTCGAGACCAGCCTGAGCAAGAGCGAGACCCCATCTTTACTATAAAATAGAAAGAAATTAATTGGCCAACTAATATATATAGAAAAAATTAGCCGGGCATGGTGGCACATGCCTGTAGTCCCAGCTACTCGGGAGGCTGAGGCAGCAGGATGGCTTGAGCCCAGGAGTTTGAGGTTGCTGTGAGCTAGGCTGACGCCACGGCACTCACTCTAGCCTGGGCAATAAAGTGAGACTCTGTCTCAAAAAAAAAAAAAAAAAAAAAATATTAAATTGATAATGCTAAGTGGGTGGATGTTTGCTCTTTATTTTCTACATTTCTGTAGTCTATAATTTTTGTCAAGCCGCTCCATCTGTAATTACATAGATTAGTAAACTCAGGCCCATAGATATTAAATTACTTATCCAATATTACAAAAATAGACTAACCATTATTATCCAATTGGAAAACTACAGACTTTCCAGTCAGGATAACCAGGGTTTGAATTCCCAGCTCTGTGTGATGATGGGCATTTAAAGGCACCTAAAATGACTCTGAGACTCAGAGCCCTCATTTGATTTTAAAAATCCACAGCAGTAATAACACCTAGCGTGTAAGGTCATTATAAGGACTAAATGAGATAAAGGCTGGGAAAATCCTCAGTAGACCAGTACCTGACAGTCTCTATTTTAAAAAAGAATAGCTTATGCTCAGACTTTTTCCCTTTCCCCCTTGCCCATTCTAATCTAGCTACTGCCAAACATCCTTGCTAAGATCACCAATGGCTTCTTCCTAATTGTCAAATTCGATAGTCCCCTTTCACGTGTCTGCAGCATTCCACACTAGCGACCACACCTGCATCCTCAGAAATGTCCACTTCCCCTGGCATCTGGGGTGCTCCCCCTCTCCTCACTGTCCTCCTGGTGCCTGGCCTCCTCTTCCTTCTTAAATATCTGTGTTCCAAAGAGCAGCACACATTTCAGACTGCAAGTCAGAAGGTTAGCAGCATTTTTATATTACTACATAGCAGAGAAAATAAATGATAGGATAGGATAGGACAGAACAAAAAAAGAAAATATCAAAGGGCATTGCCCTCTAAAAATACCATGTATTGTTTCATGAAATTTTTGTTTCGGCTACACGTGAATGTATATGTATGGGCACGTGTGTTCTGAGTCATAACACAAAAAGTAATTTGTTCTGTGGGTTGTGGTCAAAAACACTGCCCTAAAGTGCGCCTGGGCTCTCTTCTTTTATATTTTCTCCCTGGATGATCTTAAATGGCACCACAGCATGTACTACCAACCATGTGCTGAAAACCCTCATATCTATATCTTAGAACCAGACATCTCACGTGAAATCCAGCTGGTATACTCAGCGGCCTTTCCGTTACCATCCCCCATCCCTGCATGACTCATGGGCATCTCGATTGTAAAATGCACAGATTGGAACTTGTATTTCCCCATAAATCTTCTGCTCTTCATAGTCTACTAATTTAGTTGATGCTTAGCACCATCCCCCTACTCATTTATTAGTATATTGATTCTACAAACCTGTAAATCCTTACCACATAACAAGAAATGTGCTGGACATTGGAGACATAATGACGACACCATATCTATCTTTAATAAAGTCACAGTCAGAAACAGAAAAATGAAAAAAATCATGGAACAAAGTTGCTTAACTGTAGAGATAGGTCCAGCATGCTACAAAACCAAAGAAAGTGGGCAAACTAATTCAGTCTGAAAACTTTAAGAGTTTTCTAGAGCTATAGACCTATGCTGAGGTTTAAGGTAAGAACAGCTGTCAACCAGAGCAAAAGAAGGGTTGGGATTGTAGAGAGAGACTCCGTGTGTGTGTGTGTGTGTGTGTGTGTTGGGGAGGCCAAGGAGGAAAAGCATTCTAAGAATAGGGGACAGCACAAGTAATAATATAACCCCAAACCATCTTGTCTTTATGAGAAGCTACAAGAAACAAGATGTTGCTGAAGTCCAAATTCCCAGGTAGGAAGTGACAAAATATGTGGCTGCAAAGCTCAGATCCTGGAGATCATCATATGTAATGTTAAAGACCAATTTTGATCCTGCAGGAGATGCAGGGGCACTGAAGGGTTTTAAGTAAAGCAGAACTGTGATTTGATTTGCATTTTAGATAGATCACTGGCTGCTGTGCAGTGGATGATTTCAAGAGGGCACAGTAAGGAAGGAGGTTTTTGCAATAGTTTAGATATAATGGAGATCTAAACCACAGTCATAGAATTGGCTACATAATGGTAAACTGAAAGAAGATTGATTGGATAAAAGCTGTTTTGGGGAGACAAAACCAACCATCCAGTCTCTTGGGCCAGAAACATGGAGCCTGTCAAGACCTCTCCCCCACCCCCCCACTTCCCTGTCTTTATCCTCTAAATGTAATCAGCTACTGAGGCCTATCCATTATGCCTCTTGAAAAACTCTCGGATCTATACCTCACTTTCTATTCCCATTGCTTTGGCTTAGTTCAGAGAGTTCATCCTTTGTAACAAGGGCTGGCTATGCAAATATTTTGATAATCCCTCAGTTGTCTACCTGTAACCATCCCTGCTACCCTTCCACCAATCAGCTTCACCACAAACACAGCAATTGAAGGCAAAACTCCTCTGCATTTCTCTATTGCCTAGAGAAGAGCCTAAAAGCCATCTATAACCCAATTCCTGCTCATCTTTTTAACTTCATTTACTATCATCCCCAGTCTCACCCCTCAGCTTATGTGGTGCAATTCCAAAGTACTTCAGCTCCCTAAATTAAAAAAATAAAATAAAATAATTCCTGTTCCCATACTAGCATGTCTTGGTGTGCTGTGATATTTCCTCTTTGTGGAATGCCCTTCTCCTGTTTCTACCCTCACATTTGCCTGGAAGACTGCTCCTCCTCCTTGAAGGTTCAGCTCAATCATCACATATTCTATAATATCTTCGCTGACATCCACCACAACCCCAAGCAGATTGGAACACACCCATCTTCACACCATTACTGCACCGTGTGCATATGGCTACTGGAGCACTGAGCACAATGCAATGCAATCAATCCTGTGCATGTCTGTTCCTACTAGACAGAGAGCCATTGGAGTTCTTTCTATCCTTGACAGTCTGGGCAGTGCCTGGCACATGGTAGTTGCTCAATATATAGTATGTCTACTGGAAAAAAAAATGGATCAACAAACAAGACCAATAGAACAGGGATCTGTCCTCCTAGCCCAGAGATTGTCCCATAATACCACAATTCTTGATTTTTGAAATGGAAATACTAGATGGGAACTCTGAAAATAAGACGTGAGAACTTTAGACTTTTTCTGCTGCTCTACTTCTAACTGGTAGAACATTCGACTTTCTCTAGCGCTCCAGTTTTCATATCCAGTCTATTAGATTATTTTTTATTAGATGGGTTCCCATCATCTTAAACTCAACATAATTTAAAGAAAACTAAATGTGGATTGAATGTTTGTGTCTCCTCCAAATTCATATGTTGAAGCCCTAAGATGTGATGGTGTTTGGAGGGTAGTCCTTTGGGAGGTAATTAGGTCATGAAGGTCAAATCCTCATAAATGGAATGTGTCCTTATAAGAAGAGACAAAAGAGAGATGATCTCTTTCTCCTCCATGTGAAGACACATTGAGAAGGTGGGGTGGCCATCTGCAAACCAGGAAGATGGCATTCACCAGGAGCCAAATTGGCCATTACCTTGATCTTCAACTTCACAGGCTCCAGAACTGTGAGAAATAAATATCCATTGTGTAAGCCACCCAGTTTATGGTATTCTGTTATAGCAGCCTGAACTAAGACACTAATCTTCCTCAATCCCAAAGTACTATACCTCACAAAAAGCTTCTCCTAACTCCACTATTTCTTTCCATGGTTCAGCATTTTCCAAGTCACTCGAAAACCAAAGCCGAGAGCTGCTCCTGCCTTCTCCCTCTCTCTTGCTCCCCATAACCAACGCCCAACAGAGTCCCTCCTTCCCCTTCCCCATGCCACTGCCCTAGCTCAGGAATGTTTTACTTTGTTCCCAGATTTCTATAATCATCTTTTAACTGATCTTCTTAGAATAAGTTTTAATTGCTGTTAAATTTTTAATCGCTCAATACATAAGCACATGATCGTTAAAAAAATATTAAGTATATAATATAAATAATTACAGTTCCTTTTATGCCTTAAATCTCACTCCTACCCCAGATAATAGTTTCCCAAGTTTAATGTGTATCTGAACAGCAGAAACACACATCAAGTGCCTACTGCATGCCAGGCCCTATTCAAAGCTCTTTAAATAGATTAATTTATTTAATTCTCACATCATACAACCCTAGGGGACATGTACAATTATTATCTGTATTTGCCATACAAAGAAATTAAAATACTGAGAAGGAGAGTATCTTGCCTGAAGTCGCACAGCCAGTAAGTAACTATTTATTTACTTAAACACACAGCTACACGTATAGAAATTTAACATATACACATATATTATTTTAGGTTTTTTTCCTATTTTACACAAAAGGGGTATATGTATTGTCTCTGTATTTTCACTTAACAATACACCTTCTGCATCTTTCCATGTTGGTAGATATAAATTTACCTCATTCTTTTTGACAGCAATGTGTTATTACAAAGTATGATATAGCATAATTTACTTAACCAATTCAGTATTGATGAATATTTAGGCTGTTTTCAATTTTTCACCACTGGAAAAAATGATGTGGTGCACATCTCTGTACATAAATCATGGCACTCATGTGTGAAAAGAACTACAGCATAATTTATAGAAATAGCACTGCTGGTATTTCCATTTTTAATTTTGATACATTCTGCCAAAATATCTCCAAAAAGGCTGTACCAATTTACATTCTCACTAACAATATATGAAGGTGCCCATTTCTCTAAACACTTGCCAGCACTGAATATCATTCATCATTTTAATTTTGAACAATCTGATGAGTTCTTTGATGCTTTTTAACAGCCTAGGGTCTCTTTGGTGCTATAACTTGTATTTCTCAAAATCCAGATGTAGTCGATCATGTTTTCAGATGTTTATTGGACAACTGTATTTTTTCTGAGAATTCCTACTCATATCCTTTGCCCAATTTTCTATTGTATTGTTTGTCTTTTTTATGTTTATTTGCTGGATATTTTGCATATTATCAATTTTGATACTTTGGCATATATGTTATAAATAAAATTTTCTCAGTCTGTAGCTTACTTTTATAATTTGTCAATAAGTCCACAATTATATCAATTTTAAAAATCATGCAGTAAATCTTATCAGCTCTTTCCTTTACAGATTCTACTTTCTGTGACTTGTTTAGGAAGGTCTTTCCCACTTCGAGATTAAATACATTTTTCTACAGTTTTTAAAAATATTTTTAAGGTCGGGCATGGTGGCTCAGGCTTGTAATCCTAGCACTCTGGGAGGCCAAGACTTGAGGACCACTTGGGGTCAGGAGTCTGAGATCAGCCTGAGCAAGAGTAAGACCCTGTCTCTACAAAAAATAGAAAATTAAGCCATGTGCGGTGGTGTGTGTCTATAGTCTCAACTACTCGGGAGGTTGAGGCAGGAGGATCACTTGAGCCCAGGAGTTTGAGGTTGCTGTGGGCTATGATGAGGCCACTACACTCTAGCCAGCGAGACAGAGTAAGACTCTGTCTCAAAAAATAAATAAATAAATAAATATATATATATATATATACACACACACACATATATGTATTAGTGTTGATTTGTTTATAAATTTAGGACGAGTCCATCTGAAATACATTGTTATATATAAGAGAATACTAGATCTATCTCATACCAACTGACAAATAGACAATTATTCTAATGTCTTTAAGCAGTCCAATCCCTTAGTCACTGATTAGAAGTGTAGTATATGATGAAGGTAGTTCTTCTTCATATACTAACTTTCCAAGTTGGCATGTAACTACATTTTCTCTTCTGCTCCGTGGATCTGTTTGTATATTTCTGTGCCAAGATTTCATGTTTTAATTGCTATAATTTTGAAGTAGCTTAGGATAGCTGTAAACCCCTCTTTCCCCCTAACCCCATGTGTTTTTTGTGGTTTTTATTTTTTTTAAATCACAGCTATTTATTCCTTACTTTATCTTCCAAGGGAATGTTAGAATCTGCTGGTCACGTTCCATAAGATATCTTCTTGGGATTTAGCATAGTATTGCACTGAATTTACAAATTTAAAAATCCACCATCTTTACCATATTGAATCTGAAGATTAATTTTTAAATGCCAATTCAATCACATAACATCCTGCTACAAATTTTTTCCAACTGACAGTGGGATAAAGATAAAGCACTTTGATGTCTAGTTTTCAAATCTCACCCTTCCAAATTTGGTTTAAAGCCTTCTCACCCAATTTATTTCCCCTGTTTCTCAACCACACAGTTTTTCAAAAAAACTAGTATACTTACTCTATTCTAAATAATCCCTCATTCCCAGTTCTAGAAATGCTATGCAATTAGAAGAGGAAGAGAGCAAATAAATCCTTTGTTCACACATCCTCAACGTGAAGCACTGACATTCTGGGTCCACTATTACCTTTTGGCAGGGCCAGAATGGGTGTGCTTTTCCTTATTAATTTAAAGAGATTTGAATTTGAAGGGGAAGAAAAGGAACTTTCTATGGTTAAATAACCTATGGCAATGCATTGTCCCTCAGTATCCCCAGGGAACTGATTCCAGGATACCTCACCACCACCACCATTCCCCCTCTGTGCCAACCCCCCTCACAGGTACCAAATTTTTCACGCACTGAAGTCCCACTGTGGGTCCTGTGGGGTCAGTGTAACCCACCAATAATAAGAAAACTCTGCCCTCCACATCTGTGGGTTTCACATTTCCCAAACACTGTATTTGTGATCCCTGTTTGGCTGCCGATACAGAACCCAGAGACATGGAGAGCCTACTTTAACTATTGAAGAGAATCAGCAGGTTATAGAGATCTACGAGGTTCAAACCTGTGTTGTTCAAGGGTCAACTGTGTACTGTTCTTTCAGCGTTCGCAGGAAAGAGAACCTGGTGTGGAGCAAGGAAACAGATAATGGGATTTGAAACTCGAAGAGACCTCGCTGGGTCCAAACTCTCAACATGCAGGATGTGTTTCACATAGTACCTCTGACAGATGAGATACATGTTGGAAAGGAAGCAGAAAAGGTTAGAAGAAGAGAAGACTAAAATTAAACTGGAAAGTGTTTCATGTACACGTCTGAAACGCGGAGGAGCAGGGAGCTAGGTCTGCCAAGCAGCCGGGAAGTGGCTGCACTACAGCCAAGCCACCACACCGAGGGAGCAGAGGATCAGGAATGACGAGGGGTCAGGGTGGCCACACGAGGGTAGCAGAGAGCGGGCTCAACTGAGAGACAGGGTAAAGATGAAAAAGTTACTGTAGCTGAAAATCTACATGCATGAAAATCTACTTTATACTCAGAGAGTGGGCACAGGGCAAGATTTATGATACACTCAGAGAAACATCCTCACAAATCTGCTCCGAGGTGCAGGAGGCACAGAGAAAGGTAACTAACATGCATGGGGTTCTCTGCCAGGAGTTTTACACAAATGTCTGCATTTCATAATCCTCACAACAAGCCCACCAGATAGACAATAATAATGTCTAATGCTTAACAAATGAAAAGACTGATCTCAAATAAAGTGGCACAGCTGGTATTTAAACCCAGGTGAGTCTGCTTCAAAAAGCCATGCTTTCTCAACTGTCCTGCACTGCCTCTCCAATAAATCAGAAATATCTCCTTGTAGCTGGACCCAGAACCGGGTCAACTTTCTCAGAGCAGTACACATAGTCATTCCTGGGCCTTCACAGTCCACAAGAAAACTAGCAATGGCTTCACATGAACACAACAAGAATATGAAGTGCCTCTGTTTCTGGCATAGCCACTGCAATACCAGCATCAGTCGTCAGTTTGACAGGTATGGGCACATGGGTACACCAGTTCACAAGCCCTAGGACAGGAAGCTCTAGTGGCAAACCTCAACAGATGTTACCTGGCAAGGTAATGCTACTTTGGTGGTAGCAAGCTCTGGAATTTTAGGGCTTAAAAGATCTTAGGACCAAAATGGACCACAAGCTAACCATAAGTTAGCATAAGGAGACAGTTTAAAAATAAAGAAAAGCAAGAAACATGCAAGAGAGCCTGGAATAGCATCTCATGTTCAACTCATAACCATCAGCCATGGCCTTACTCACCTACTGGGACCTGTTTTGAACCCAACTATTTAAGTTAAAAGGATTAGACAAGAGGTACTAAAATAATAAAAGAACTGGCAGAAGGTTAAGAATTAAGACATTGCACCTAAAGTACGGGAGGTTAAGGGGCAATTTAATAACAGTCTGAAAGCCTCTAGAGGGACATAATATAGAGGCTAGTAAAAAAGAAAGAGATGACTTTTTTCATGAACCAGAGGGAAAAACCATAAATGGCAGTGGGAGGTTTACTTTGGACCTAAGACAAAAATACTTGATTGTAAAATCAAAGTATAAAATCAAAGAATGTGAACACTCTTCGGATGTGATGAGTGAGAAGTACTCTGTTTCTTGCGTTCATTCAACTAACATTTAATAAGCACCTATTATGTGCCAGGCCCTGTTACGTGGAATACCTTTTAAGTTTCTGGCAATGTAATTTTGATCAAAATTGACAGGGTTTCCTTCCTCACGGAGCTTACATTTACTGGGAGAAGGAATATGAACAATAAATAAACAAAAGATAAATTATTAAGAAAGTAGCAGAAAGTAAGTGATTGCAAGGGAATAAGAAGATCTCTCCAAGAAGGTGACATTTAGGCTGAAATGAAAGCAAGAATGGCTCAGCACAGAGGAGGAACATTCTAGTTCAGAAAGATCAGCCAGTGCAAAGGTTTAGGGCGGACATGAGCTTGGAGTGCTGGAGATACAAAAAACGGGGAATAGTGTGGCCGCAAGGTTACATGTGGCCAGAGAGATAGGCAAGGGCCCAATTGCACAGAACTTTACAAACAAGGTTAACAATCACTGCAGAGGAAGAGTCAAGAAAAATTATTTGTTGAAAGACTCAAAGTGGTATTTTTTAGGTTTACACCTTAACACAACTGTGTTCTAATGAGCTATTTATACATATGGTACCCTCAGGAGTCAATGAGCTCTTTGTCAAGAGACCCAGGCTGCAGTGTGCTGTTTCTCAGGACTGTCAGAGCCTGGAAATCACCTAGGCGCACTTGTTAGGACTAAGGACAGGAATTTCCATCATTAACCTACAAAACCAAAATACCCTGGCTACTTGCATCACATTTTAACAGGTGCCCCAGGGAACCCTTCTGACCAAGCACGATAGGTACCCTGGTTAACTGGAATGAATGACCAGGGACTTTAGAGATTTGCCTAAATTAAGATCTCAGGTCCACCAGGTAAGGTGTGATGTGTAGGAAGTTACCACATTTCCTGAGCCTCATTTTCTTCATCTGAAAAATGAGAATGATACTACCTACAAGTCACAGGGTTGTGCATAAAGACTAAGTGATATAGTATATGCAAAATGCCAGGCACATAGTAGGCACTCCATAAATGGAGAATGAATAAATACACGAACATACGAAACCTATGCATCAATGAAAAGCTAAATGCATGCATTCACCCTTGTGATACTTGTCTTGAGACTGCAATGCTCCTTACCACCAGGGAGCCCAAGATCTCTGACAGCAAATGTGGGATCCTGGACCAGAAACCAACATCCAGCCTCTGTCTCCTTCTTGGTCACCTTCGCTCTCCTCCTATTCAATTGGCCTAGCTATTCTGACTCACCACCCCCTACTCCTTCCCACCTCTTCCCTCCCCTAAAACAGAAAAAAAAAAAAAAAACTCACTTAGCTTCCCTCCTCCCTCCAACTGCCCTGAAGATGACCCCTAGCTGGTTGCCAGGGAGATGATCTGGGGAATAGGTGCTGCTGAGAGAAGGCTGTTTCTGCCAGGAACTGCCTAAGGTGACCAATCATCCCTGTTTGTCCAGGACTCACCCCATTTTCACACTGAAAGTCCTGAAGAGCAACTCTGTCCCTGGCAAACCGGGACAGTTGGTCATCATACCTCATCCCTTACTTTACGAAACTTCACGTTACTGTGCACAATTGTCTGTATCTGTGGGCCAGCCCCCCTATTGGTGTATGGGTCCTATAACAGTGTTCTTGGTGCTTTCTCTACCTTACCCATAGGGTCGCACTCAGTGGTCCTATTCGATGTCATGGTACTGGCTTTGTGGTCCCCAGGAGGGTCAGGCTTCTGCATCAAATCATCTGTATCCACCAATCCATCCATCCACCACTGCCAGAGTTATTGCTCTAAAATGCAAATCTGGCACTGACATTTCCCTGCTTAAAACCCTTCAATGACTCCTTGTTTGCAGAATAAAGAGCAATCTCTAGCATAAATTCCCTTTACAATCTAGCTACGACTAAGCATGCTGTTTCCCACTTTACTGCTTTTGCATATGCTATTCCCTGTTTTGTAATGTCTTTCATTCCTTTTATGTCTGGCCAACTCCTAGTCTTATGGTTTTCCACAAATTTAATCTCTCCCTCTTCTCTTCTCCCACTGTGCCTTATATGTCATTTTACTGTAGCACTGTTCATGTGACATAGCAATGATATGTCTGCAGGCCTATCTCCCCTACTGGACTAGGTGTTCCTTAAAGGTAGGTTTCATGAGTTACTCATCTTTGTTTTCTCAAGTGACTAGCACGAGACGTTGACATTTTGTTGTAGCATTTTTTAACATCCTATTTTATGATTCTAAAAAGAAAATCATTACTGTCAGATTGGTCCTTCATTACCAAGTATTTTGCAACCTTTAATATAATTCTATACCTGACCCTTGTTCATTATTCCTCACAGATAATATGAAGCTCAAAAATGGGGGTATAAGTGGGAATGGGATAAGAGCATCCACTGAGCATTTTCTTTTATAATTAAAAAAATAAAACCTGGGAGTTTATAGATTTTTTTTAATAGGCTGCAACAAACATCTGGGTCAAGACAACCAATTTCAATTAGCATTGTGCATGGCACATAGAAACTCAGTAAACTATAAATGAATGAATGAATGAATGGTCCAGGAGTTCTGTTCTGGACATACGACTTTTTGTGTTCTTACACACAAACGTGTTTGTTCAGCCGGTATGATTATAAAAAGACAAAACTCTTATTTGATTTTGTTTATATTAACAGATAGATCAGAATGTCACTGCTCAGAAATTTTCTAGAATTCCTATGTGGGAACTGCCTTAAGAACCAATATATGAATCACCCAATAAGCCTTTTACTATTACTTTATAGTCAAGTCTTGCTTTTTGGATTACCCAACATGAACCACCATAAGGCTTGGATCCTAAAGACATTTAGCTACTTTCAGAATTAAAGGCCAGACTCCAGGGATGAACATTTTCCACAACTGAAGTATACAAAGGGATGTGGCAGGCTCTAAAGTCGATTCCAAGAACTACAAAATGTGTCTTGAGTAAGTGGATGAAAATATTTATATATGTATCTCAGAATCAGTCACTTTACTTTGGACACATTATATCAATGTAATCACATGCATACATACCTGCAAGAGAGTATACTACTGAAGTATGGTTGTATGCATGTATGTACTTCTAGGATAAAATGGTTTATCAAGCCTATGTGTTTATAAACATACCATTTCAACTTAACTCAGAATTAACTAAGAATCTACCATTTTTCAGTTTCTACGCTGGAAATAATGAGATTCACAAAATATCATTCCTGCCCTCAGAGAGCCCACAGTTAGAGGGGGGAAATGTAGACAAATCATTGCAACACAATGAAAGAAATGTAACAGTGGAGGTGTATATTCAATATAGTGGTAGCACCTAGCAAGGAGTGATTATCTCTGGGTAGAAGGCATAGAGGCAGCAATAGCTAATCAAAGTTTGGATGGATAAACACAAACACAGGTTTCATCAGGCTTAATGAGATGGGCAATCCAGGTATAGAAAATAGTATGTGCAAAGACACTGAGCCATGAAACAACATAGTGTGTTCAGGAAATTACAAGCCATTTGATATTGCTGAAGCACAGAATGCACAGGGAGGAATGGAAAGATATTTCATTGGATACATGATACCACATAACCGAAAATCTGTATTTTTGTTTGCAGACGATTATGTGTGTCTACTGTCTTTCCATAAAACATCAATCAGCCTGTAGCTGGAGTAACAGTGACATACATATTTATTATATGATTTTATTTTTGCCTGAATTTGTCACAAAATTTTTTTCCTGGCCTCTGCTCACATTTGTCTTATTCCCCTATTACTCTCTCACCTTTTACTCATTTCCCTCCACAATCTAATTACCTCGCTCCCTTTTTCCTTGGATCGTCCCCTCCCATATCAATCTGAGTCCATCTACAGCCTCAGAGGCCATCCTATTTTCTCATATCAAGCAGCTCCCCAGCTCTCCTTCAGAATCAAGCTCTAATGACCTCTTCTCTGAGCAGCTTTCCTAGCTAAATACAATGGTTGAAAATTTAGGCTTTGGAGGAAGACAAATCTGTATTTGACACCTGGGTCTGTCATTTACCATTTTCATGCTCTTATGCCTGTCATATTGCTTCTTCAAGCCTCACTGTCCTCATCTGTAAAATAGGGGCAGTGAATACTGCCCAGAGGGCTAGTGAACATTAAAATGGATAAGAAATGTAAAGAACTTAATATAGAATCTGGCCCTTAATACTTATTGCTAGTCATAAAGACAAATTGTCTAGTAATTCTCATGCCTAAGTAATATATGTGTGCATATATATATATATATTATGGTGATTTAATTTGGTAGATATTTACCTCAACTTTATCTGCTTCTCTGATAAATGGTGGGAGGCAGGGCTGCTGCTCTGCACAATTCCAATTCAAACAATACCCCCTGGGGTTGTGCAATATGGCGACTCTGGGAAAGAGAAGGAGGCTTTTCTTTTCAGTTTGTTTCTGTCTATAGTCGGAATATTTTAACTTTATAAATAAATTACTTCAATGTTTTAAAATGTCAGTGGGGTCTCTGGGCAAGGAGATTTGGGGTTTTTTTCTTTTGGTTTGGTTGGTTGGTTTGTATTTTTTATCACCCTTTGCTTTTTAAAAGTCTGCACCAATAATAATATGCTTTGAAGAAACTCAGTATTTCAGAAGTCACCTAGCCTGTGTTAGTTAGGATTTTAGGAGAAGGTTGATTAAAAAGCATTTGTTTGGTAGAAAGAGGAATGAGCACAGATTTTTACATCAAGCGGACCTGGATGTGGATCCACTATTTACAAATTACATAATCTTGTTAGACCTTTGTTTTCTCATACTGATAAGGGAGCTAATAATCCCACATACATTACAGTGTTTTCTGGTACTTAAATGAGATACTGTGCATGCAAAGTATCCAGCACAAATTCTGGCACATGACAGGTTCTCAGTAACAGAACCTGTGATTATTTTTATTATGTACTGTGGATTACATTTTTATAATATACTGTGGATTATTTTATTATTTTATTGCTGACCTAGTGGCTAGCTTAAAACTGGTTAGAATTAAGATGCTGGTTAAAATTGGCAATTAAATTGGGGTTGGTAGTAGGATTAGCAGTTTTAGAGTCTGTAATAGATTAGGGTTAGGATTGAAATTGGAAAATTCAATTAAGGTTAGAATTAAAATGCATACAGAGGTTATTATTCGGGATGGGTCAATTAAAACTGGACAACAGGAATAAGAATCAGTATGATGAGTACTGGTTTAGTTGGATGGAAAACTGAAAAGGAAAGCAATGTGGAAACTTATGTAGAACTTCCGGATAAAGAAAAGTCCTACAGAGGAGGAAGGTTAGGGTGCAATGACATGGATACTGAGCCAAGTCTCAGGAGCTTTTTCCCTTATAGGTGCTGTCATCGCCTCACAGATGAATATGTAGAATTCACCCACTCAGGCTGAGTTCATTCCCTGTCCTGTCCCAGGCGGGAGCAGCGTGGGGAGAGGAATGCCGAGGGCCCACACAGCTGCATGGAGCCCAGCACCGGTGCCAGCGCCGCATTCCACACCCCCGGCTACCCAGGCTGTTGCTGAGTGGACAAGGGCATCCAGGAGGCAAAATCTGCCTCCTCTCCACTCCTCTTCTTTGCTCCCTCCAACTTTCACTGTAGCTACCAGCTCTGTAATCCCACAGAGGACCTACTCCAGACTTTGTGCACGTCTCTGGAAATGCATATTGCATGTCACAGCATTTTCGAGTGGAAAGTAAGCATAGAGATCAGAACCCAACACGGATACTTTTATTTTACCTATTTTCATAATGGGAATAATCCTAGCAGGTCAGTCTTTCTTTGTAAAACTCTATTCCCAGTGAATAGGGTAGAAGTCTGTAGGATGCCAGGTGCACATGCAAATAGGGCATTAGAAAGATTATAGGCAAGTCATTATTCCAAGTGGGGACATCCGCATCAGCATAGGAGAAACTACCCTTTCACTCTGAGATACACAGAAGTGAGGAATTTTTCAAGCTAGACACTGCTCTAGAATATTGGGAATGATTCTCCTTATCCCTCCTCCCCGCATCCAGTACTGGTAACCCCTTTACCAGCTAACTGTATGAACACAGAAAGTCATGTAGCTTCTCTAAGTTTCATTTTTCTCAACTGTTCAACAAGAAGAGGTATTAATTAGATAATCTTGAAGGTCCCTTACAACTCAAATACTCTTTTATTCTATAATTCTAAAAGCCAATGACTGCTTCCTATTCCCAGGACCTAAACTGCTGCCAAACTGATGCTGATGATGCAGAAAAGGGAAGAGCAGCCAGTACGAAAAGAGCATTCCAGAGTCTCATTTGCTAGCTCTTAATAGTCCCTCTTCAAAACAGCTTCCCCCCTTACCTTCCACCCTTGGTTCTCATCCTATGCAGTTACAACTGGGGGTGGGGCCAGACTAGCAGTCATTAGAGAATTAAGGGGGACAGGCAGAAGAGGGTCACTGCAGAGCGGCAGATGGAAAAGATAATTAATTAGAGGACTTTGGGACCTAATCCCACATCCTGCCATCCCCACTCTCACTCCCCTCTCCCTCCATTAACCTTCCCTCTCTTAAGCCTGCTTAGATGATCTCTAAGGTTTCTTCTAGCCCCAAAGATAATACTCTTTATCCACTAAGACCCTTTAACTGGAAGAGACAGATCCTTCCCCTCTAAAGCTGATTCTTTTTGAAAACACCCTACTCTGTCCTTCTCACTGCATAATTAACCTCAGGCCAACCTGGTCCCTCCTCTGTCAGAAAGTCCAATCATCCCTTTATCTCTGGCCCACCCCTTCTCTAGCCAGCCCAACCTCTTCTGTCCCTTCTATCCAGATCTCCACATCCCTCAACCACACCACCCCTCTGCTTTCACCTCTCAGAGATTTCAAGATGTCAGTGAGCACCAGGGAGGCAGAATGGTTTGGAGTCATCAGGCAAGTTGGACAGCCAAAGATGGTCAAAACTGCCCTGCAAAAAAATCATAACTACCCAAGCACTCAAGAAATGTCCAAGAGGCAGGCAGAGCTCTTCTCTCAGAAACTATAAACTCTAAAAACAGTAAGAGAAAAACAGTGGCCCAGCATCCTGATGATCCTGAAGGATCTCCCTGGAGAATATTCCCTCTTGGCCTCTCCATCATTGACTGCCATTTATATAGGGCTTTCCTGGTGATAAAGTACTTTCCACATCCTTGTTCTTGAGCTCTTGGGTAACAGAGACATTAACTACATCAGTACAGCAAGTTAAGAAACTCGATTTTAGAGAGGAAAAGATTGCCCAAACATTAAAGATTAGCACAATGCGGCATATCTATCCCCACAGAAAGAGGACTGTCTAGGATTTAGGAGATATACACCCAAATCCTTCATCTAGGGACAAAATATTAGCCTCACAAGATTGGAAGACACCATAAATCATAATTGTTTCATATCTTAATCAACACTTGTATTTTCTACTATCAACTGTCAGTATCAACTTGGGTAGGTCAGTTAACCTCCTTTGGGTCTCAGTGATACCTACATAGTTAAGGGGCTGGACCAGATATTTTCTAAGAATTCTTACATAACTAAAATTATTTTATTCTAGGATTCTAAAATTTAGAAATTTATTCCCAACAGCTAAGTTTCAGCAAAACTCAGGGATTCAGAAGGATCCCTTTCTGAGATGTATGAAGACTCTTTCAGAGATACCTAAATCACTAACAGCAAACACCAGGGAGGGACTCGGGGCACTTGAGCCAACAGCAAGTACAAACGCCCCGCCTCTGTTACCATCTGACATCTGGCCTCAGAGTCACGAGCTGCACTAGTCACAGACACACTGGTCCTTAAAGGGGTCTGTGGGTCAGAACATTCATTCAGGAATCTCTCTAACTAAAACTTGGGACAGACAAGATCTTCTGAAAGATTAAGGGAAAAAAAATATTGGGAGGAAGGGCTGGGGGCAAAGGGGTGGGGTACGGAGGGTTAAGGAAGAAAACTGAGTCGCCTTGTAGGCTTCTTGGTTGGACAGAGTCCGAGGTGAAATCATGTTTTCAGAGAGTAATTTCTTTGACAAGGGATTGAGGGAGGTGTTGGTTCCCAAGGCCTGGGGGGTTGCTGGAAGATGCCTTTCAGGGGAGATTGCCTAGGGCTACAAATTGTTGCTGGACAGATAACTAGGGGATCCGGTAAGGGAACTGGGGACGTCAGTGTTTAGGAGAATAGTGAGGATTCCTAGTTATCCACCGGGGAGACGCCCCCGGGTACATGTTCACAGGGAGACCCCAGGGGTTATGGGGATCCCCTGTTGTCAAAGGGTGGAGGGCGGAGCTGGAGGACCTCGGGCTAGTGGGCACGCCCTTGCCCAGGCCTGCAGTGGCCTCTCTCGCCAGCTGGCCCACCGCCCTGCCCGACTCCCCTCCCTCCACCCCAAGCTTAAGAGGGGTGCGCACGGGGTCCCACTGCTGAGCCAGCTCCCTCCCTCCGATCCACACCCGAGCCGGGCTGGCGGAGCTCCCGGGGGAGAGGGTGGAAGGCACCACCAAAGCAAGGAGGGGGTGTGAGAGGCAGGGGGAGTGGGGATGCGGCAGCCTTGCCCCCCCCCCCGCGACCAGCCCAACCCCCCGTCAACCCCCCTCCACCTCCTACAGAATGGTTTGCTCCGAGCGCCCTATTTAATCCCCGCGACTGCAGCAGCGCCGGCTCCCTCCCGGTCCCCACCTCGGCCCCGGGCTCCTAAGCGGCTCGGGGGCGCCCTTTGGGTCAACGTCGTGGTCTACCCCCTCCCCAGCCCCAGCCCCCGGGGACGAAGGCTCGCCAGCGCCCAGCCAGGGAGCCGGCCGGGACGCGCGATGGGGGCCCCAGCCGCCCAGCTCCTGCTCCTGCTGTTCGCCTGCTGCTGGGCGCCCGGAGGGGCCAACCTCTCCCAGGACGGTGAGTGAGGGAGGGGGCGGCGCCGGGGGAGGTGGGAGCCACCCGAGGCGGGGTTTGGACTGGGACTGGGGCGGAGGGAGCCTGTGGCTTTGTTTGCAAGCGGGGGTTAAAGTCGTCAGCCGCTGTTAATACCCTTGTGTCTGTCTCTGAGCATCCGAGTCTCTGTGGACCATGGGGTGTGCCGGCGCGTGCACCCTCCCGTGTACACCCTCCAGCGTGAGCGTCTGCGTGTGCACCCGGGGCTGGTTTCTGTTATGAGCAGCCCGGGGTCTGGATGTGTTGCCGTCCGTGTGTGTGCGCGCGCGTCTGTGTTGGTGTCTGGCTCTGCGTTTCTGTGTCAGTATCTGTGTGTATGTCTGTGTCAGTGTGTGTTGGGGGCGGAGTGAGATTTGTCGCTGTTTCAGTCAGGGCGTGTGTCGGGTGTTTGTGTATGTATGTCTGTAGGGGCTGGGTAGCCGGTGCAATCCCCCGAACTGCTGTATGCAAACATTTCTCTCCCCCGCCCGTCCCCCCATCCGCGGCGGAGCTCTGAGTGGGCAGAGAAGGGGGGCTGGGAGAGGCTGTTGAGGGGGGCGTGGGCAAAGAAGGGGGTGCTTACCCTTGGACCAAAACAACAACAACAGGGCGGAGGGTGCCCAGGATGGCAATATCCCTAGCGGTGGTAGAAGCTGGGAAAAGAAACCCAGACAGCAGCGGAGGGGGTGGGAGGGTGGGAGACTGAGCAAAAGAAAGCATCAAGAAATTTGGGGAGGAGAATGCATGGAAAACCCAAAGCTTTCCTGAGCTGAGCATTGATTTTCCCAAATTTGGGGTGGGGTAGTATACCTAGCCCCTTTGCCCCTGTCTGGGACTCAAACCTTCTTCGGTTTGTAATGGTAGAGAGATGAAGGAAGGCGGGGGGAGGCGGGGCCAGGGGTGAAGGGACTTGGGGAAGAGCCCCTCCCACCCTGGGCCGGGCTATGTAGGTCAGCGCTGTGGGGGCAACTCAGCCTTCTTAAAGGCTGCTGAGGGTTAATGGGGTGGCACTGGGGCACTTTGTAGGGAGACCAGGAAGGAAGCTCGGAGCCTCGGGTTAGCGTTGGAGGGAGGGCAGGTAGAGAAGGGACTAAAGGAATGCATCCTCCTCACTCCCTCTCCTGTCAGAGGAGGGCTGGGGTGGAGGAGGGAGGAGAGGGAACAGGACCTCAGCGGAGAAAAGGGAAGTGGGGAGAGTGAGGGGGAGGGTGGTGGCTATGCCCGGCCAGATGCCAAGGAAAAACAGAAAGAACCGCAGGGGAGGAGAAAGGGGAGGCGGCTCCTGGGCGATGGACCCAGTGGCCAGCAGGGATGGGCACAGGGCGGGGCGGGGGTGGAGAGGGGAGGGGTTAAAACTGGGAAGGATGATGTAGAGAATTTCATCTAAGGAAAACAGGAGAAGAGCCAGGGTGCTGGAGGAATAAACCTCCACCTCACCTGACCTCCTCCCCAAGCCCTGTCTCCATCATGATAAAGGAGCTTCCCCTGGTATGGGGACCCTTGGGATTCCCCTCCCTGCAGTTGGCTGGCTCCTTCCACCTTCTACCCATCAAACTCCCCAAGGGGAGTTCCTGCCCTAGTCACCACAGAGACAGCAGCCCCTCCTCTCGCTACATGGAATCCCCTTCCCCAGAGGATTGCACTGATGACCCTGCCACTGAGGAGCTGAGGAGAGTCCTGAGGGAGAGCAGGCTCAGTGCAAGGCAGAGAGAGGTAGCTAGGTGTCTGAGCGCCTGTAATGACGCTCCTACTAGGCCTTGACTTTCAACTGCAGCCCCCAGCCTCCCCATCCTGCTAGGCGAGTTTTATCAAGAGAGGCGAGTATGACCCAAACTGCAACTACTCAGCAATGAGAAACTGATGGTGCGAGGCTGGGACTTGAAAAGAAAGACATCATCCAGGAAAGCTGTGAACCCTTCTACTCTAGGATGTAAACACCAGAGACTAGAGTAAATCAGTATACCAGCCAAGTCTCTCTTCACCAACTATTCTTTCTTGTTCCTCAACTTGGGGACGCAGCCCCTATTCAGGATTAAAGTTGACAGGCAGAGAAATGCTCTATCCCCATATTTAGGAATACATCTCAAAGCAGTGGCTTAAGGGAAAGAGTAGAAGGCAGTACCTTCTGAATAGAGCAGAGGTCAGGAAGTGGGAGATGGGGAGGACGGGTCTGTCTCCAAGGAACAGTCAAATCGAGCATCATTTTCCTTTTAGGATATCATCTCTACAGATAGTGGACGTCTGTCTGGCGTGCAGTATCACACTGATGCACAAGAAATAACCACAGTCTCTTCCACCTTAACTTATTTCTACCCCTTAGCTTGTGAATCTAAGAGGCCAGCACTGATGGTAGGAGGTAGGTGTATAGATTTAATGCTCATGGATGGTAATCCTGGAGATTATTCTAACCAGGATTATACAGAAGGTGTGTCTAGAACCCCTGAGTTGGCCTGAGGCCCCTGGGCAGAAAACTAGGCAGTGCATATTTTAACTTGTCAATGTTTGACCAAAACCAGGAGAGACGCAGAGTGAAGGTTTAAAGACAAGATCCTGTAATACACTGCTGCTTGAATGGTCAAGGGTGTTGTGGCAGGGTGGCTATTTTCATCTAGAAAAAAGAAAACAAACTTTATGTACTGCTGGGGTATGTAGTTCCTTACAGTACAGCACAAATTTTTTAAGCTTTAAAAGGATGATCAAGGATTGGGAGGCTGGAAAAAGGCAAGCAACTGATACCCTGGAACTGGCCATTAGTGCAGTGGCTAGAAGCTCAGCAAGCTCAGGAAGACATTCAGAATTTGCCACCTGCCCTTCCTTCTCACATTTTTCCACTAGTTTTGGCAGAAGTTGGCAATTCCAAGTTTAGGGGATACAAGGCCTATGAACTTAAGATGAACTGTGGTCACCTCTCTGGTGACCAGTGTGTCATTCGTAACTGTGACCAGCCTTCTTTGGATCCCTTCTTCCCAAGTTATTTCCAGCACTCTGTGAGTTGACCTAGTGTATAGACGAATGGATAGCCTCACTTTGCATCAGACCAGATTACAGCAGTTTAACTTGGTACAGCATTTCCCTACACATAAATATCTTTTCCTTCCCAATGACCTTCTGTCCACTAACATCTATTCTGCAGCCCCTGGCCAGGTGCCCAGTGTAGACATCATGCCCAATGTGCCAGAGAAGTCCTGTAGGCATTCACTATAGTGCTGCCTCTGGATCTGTTTGGCTGATCTGCTCTATCCAGTTTCTGTTCCTAGTTGCAGCTGTAATGGTACTGTTATCTTCTCTTGCTATTCCTCATCTCTTCCTAGTTCCAGCTATAACTCTTGGGAAGGATATGTGCATGTAGACATGTGTCAAAAGTTGAGAGACACTGGAATAATAGTTTACTTTTGTGAAGAACCAGTCTATATGATGTAGAGCCCAATCTACAGAATGTCAGCTTCCTACCCGGCAATTATGTCAAACACTGTGCCCTAAGCCCCTCTCTAGGTCTGGACAGCACTGTAGGTATTAGTAGTTTCCTCTAGCACAACGGTTTTCTCACTTTCAAAAAAAAATGATGTGAACCTCCTTTACCAAATTAGTAAAACAGACCAAAGGAGAAATGCTCTTGTTGAAATAGAGAAGTAAAACCCTTAGCCCTTTCCCCTGTCTTATTGACTTCCTCAAAATCCTATAGTCCTTAAGGCACTACCTGGGGTTCTGCTGCACAGTTCAAAATCCTCTGCCCTAGACTGATAGTAGAATGAGCCAGCTCACTACCCTCAGGCTCTCTCTTCTTCCTCTTCCAAGGAAGAAGAAGAAAGGAGGTCCAAATCTAATTTCAAGAGTGCCTTGTTGGAGATATTCACTGTTCACTTGGAGAGAGTGACTCATAGTTCTGCAGCCATGAAATTCCACAGACGGCATCTTTTTGGTATTCTGCTAACTCTGAAATAGCAGACCAGGTAGTTGTGTCATTGCTCTGTAAATCCTTAGATTTGATTTTAGTACTCCTTGCTGTTACTTCTTTCTTGCAGTCCAAATAATATGTGGAATGGGATCAAAAGCTGCTTTTCCTTAAGTTACATATTAGGAAAAAAAATCTTCACAGATATCACCAGAGCAATAAAACCCCCTGGGGCTGTGACTAGTCACATTCTTTGTTGTTTCCTACTCCAGTGGAACTGTATACTGGCTCAACGTTTTTTGTCATCTAATTCTCAGTAATGGAATTTCACCTAAGGACGGTGATCTAGGTTCCAGATTTTCCCTGAAAGCAAGCTGTGGACTTGACCAGCTCCTTACTGACTACTGAATGAAAAAAATCAAGATTATTAGGACGTTTTGGTAATTACATCCTCTTTTATTTTCACGTTAGATTTAATGTATCATGTTTAACCATTGGCTATAAGCCCATACACTGGAACATTTTGTTTCCTGTATGAGGTCATGTCCTAGAGGTCCACCCATAAGCTCTGAATATAGCAATCCCCATAGGAATGTTTATGAGAAACAGAGAGAAACATACTATCAGAAAAAGAGCCTGGTGAAGCTAGACATCAGAAAAAGATTCGAGTCTCTAAGAGCTTGGTCAAATTAAGTATAAACACTCCATGTCATTGTAAAATGAAGAACAAGTCTCTGGGCAAAGGGCCTGTTTTCTGCCTCTAGGATCAGCAGTAGTGATGATTTTTCGCAAGGTCAGAACCAGCTTATGCTCAGGGATCTGTAACTACCCAGGTAAAAACCCGATCCAATCCTGCTAGATATGACAAGGAGATCCAACCCTTCTAGTACTGAGAAACCAAGCTCTCAAGAGTCTTGAACATATGAGGTTGTTGAGATTTTTACACAATAGAGGCTCGGCAAAGATACACATTCTTCACTGAGGCAGCAAATACTGAAAAGAGAAACATTTCTCCCCTTACTAAAATTTCCCTAAGCCTTAAGAAGAGTGACCAAATTTCCCAACTAACACAGAAGCCCCAAGTCGTGAAAACAATAACCTTCCTAAGAGGCATGATCTCATACCTCTTTTCTAGGTATGATTAAATCTAAACTATTTACACCAGTTTTGAGTAGATTAGGGCACTCTGACTCTGATACATCTCATACCCTACCTAATGATAATACATACACATGTTGGCTTTCTCATGCCCTAGTGTCTCTAAGTGGGCACAGGCTCTGTTCCCTCATTAAAAGATAAGCCTAATTTTATTCATAATTAAATTATAGCAAGTTAAAAACCCCTCCATCATCACTGATACCTACATATTTGACATAATTACAGAGGCTTATGTTGACAAACTCAGTCTGGTGGTGGTCCTCGTTTTTTTAGCACAATCTTTTTTGGATGTATATCCCTTTGACAGGTTCAAACAAATTAGTTCAGGAGGACGTTTAAAGCAAGTGATGGGTGTAGAGTGATCCTAACAGAAGCCCTGATGTCTGTTCTTTCAGTTTGTGTGCTTGGGAGCTAGCTGCCTTACTCCATGATCCCAGTTCCCCTTTCTTTGTGGAACAAACTACCTGTGCTTTGAGCTCTCCATGGTACTAGTCCCTGACAGTGACACTCCAGGCTCTTCTTGTTGCTCTCCATGGTCCTGCTCTACCTCCAAGCTTCATAATCTCCTTCTTCTCCACATGGCAGCCCTCAGAACAGAGCTGGAATCTCCCTCCCCCGACCACAAACACATACGTGGTCTTGGTTATGGTCCCTGATCTGCTCCACCGTGAAGAGGGAACAAAACCCTGAGATAGAGATCTGCGCAGTCCTCATGGCCATCTAATCAACTATAGAAAGGGGACAAAAGAGCAAGTAATTCTGAGGTTTAAAAACAAGTCCTAAAAGTTTTTTTTTGAGATGCTCAAGAAATTGAGTCCCACAATGATCTCAAATGGCCTCAAGAGAATTGGATGTTTTGCCATATCTGGACTCATAGATTTAAAACAGAACTGCAAAGAGCTGTGTTTTAGATTGACTCAGTATTGCTCACATACTATAACCATATACAGTTGTCCCACAGTATCCATGAGGGATTGGTTCCAGGACCTCCTATAGATACCGAAATCTGAGGAAGCTCAGGCCCCTGATATAAAATGGAGTAGTATTTTCTGATAACCTATGCCCATCCTTCCATATACTTTAAGACATCTCTAGTTTACTTAGAATACCTAATACAATCTAAATACTATGTAAATAGTTGTTATACTCTGTTGTTTAGGTAATAACAAATAATCTGTACATGTTTCGTACAGACACAATTTTTTTCCAAGTATTTATGATCTGCAGTTAGATGAATGCACAGGTGTGGGACCCACGGATAAAGAGGCTGGCTAAATTCACTATGCACGTGGAGTGTAAAATGCATCCTATGCGTTTCATAAACATGGACCTCTTTTGTTTTACCCCTCCCCCTCTGCATGGACCTCTTAACAGCACCCTGAGCCTGACGACCACCTCTAAGTGTCCTTTCATGGTGCTTATTTTCCCTTTTCCCTCAACCTTAGCAAATGCAAAAACAGTATATAATAATGGGTTATCAGAACAGATAATAGAGGAATCCAATATATGAGAGGCATAGAAAACAAGTATCAAAACCCTGCCTCATTTCTCCAACCTTTACAACTATCTTGTGCAGAACTAAATGGCCTTAAATATAACCATCCCATCCCAGAGTCCAGGTTCTATCTCAGTAGATGCGTGTTTAAACTGTACTCCATCCACTATGCTTTGGGGGTATCTGCCAATAAGCTGATGATGACAAGTGTGGCAGGGAGCCGAGAATGCTCAGCCCCTGACAGTCTTAGACTAGCCAGCCTGCTCCTCATCTCGCATCAGAACTACACAGGCTTCTCTTCCCCTAAATGCTGATTTCTCCATGTCAATTTCTGCATAATAGTTCATATAATGGTTAATGCATACGAATGACCTACAGCCAAGTCAAATTGAAGAGACAGGCTTCCAGAATGAATTTCTAGGACCCCTCTTTCATTTTCCCATTTGAAACAAGGAGAAGCTTTGTTCCTCAAGGACAGGTAATGGGAGTGATTTATCTCTATGAGCGAGCTTTCAGGAAGACAGAACTAGGGTTACAGTAACAGCTGGAGTATCTCCCATCTACTCATCTCCCTAACCCCACTGTTCTCATGAAGAGTAGACATGTTTCAAAAAGATTCAAATGCAGAAATTCCAACATATTTTTAAATATGTATATCATCCTTCTGTGTGAACTCTTACCTCTGGGATTCTTTAACCCTCTCAACTCTCCCCATCTCTTTCCTGGAAGTCTCCAGGAGAATGGTAAGAAAGCTAAATAACATAAAGAACAAACTAAAATGTTGTCCTCTCTAAGGATTTACTTTCCCTTTCCCCAGCTAGACTTACACTAATTGTGTATTGATTGCTAATTATAAGCACCTTTAGCTCATTTACTTCCAGTTCAGGGTCAGGAAGGTCAGGTGCATCACTTTGCCCTAGGGGGAAAAAAAATAAAAAGAAATGAAGGCTGATGTCTCAGCCATTCATCTCTAAACTAGCCATTGCTTTTCTCTCCCCTTTCTTTATAGAGTTCCAGATATTGGCAAGGTAGGGTGGAGAACTAGCACTTCCAGCACCAGATTTCTTTGGGAATATGCAGATTCTTGTTTCATATGTTTATTTTTTCATTTTCTGTGCCCTGGCTCTTTGCTTCCAAGTCTGAATGTGGAATTCCAGCCAAAGTCTCAGACAGGGTAAAAAGCTCCTGAAGGTGAACGGGTTTATTGAATCTCTGACTTAAATACATGATATTTCTTGGAAACCCAGCAAGACTCCAATAAGTACATCAATGACAAGTAACTTGGGACTTAGCATAACGGTCAGTCTTTGCAGAGCCTAGAGCTAAGTTCTTGAGTTATTGTAAAATGAGGGGCCAGTTTTACCATCTGCTCCTAATCATTTTTTGCCCAGCAGATGCAAAAATTACAAGTGGAACAATTCCACTCACTCGTTCTTACTCTACTTCTTAAGGACAAAATCTTTCCAAACACATATTATATGTTTCCTCCTCTAATCTCTATTCCAGAGTCTCACACAAATATAAAAATCACCATCACTAAGCCCCTGAGCCTCCCATATTTTCATTTATCCTCAACTGCTGCTTCATGCCAACTCTTTTCTGGTTTCCAAGCCCTGGAGACCAATGTCAGTGACAGATGGACAGAGCCTCAGCCCTGGAGAGGAGAGGATTCTGGCCCTCTCCTGGGGAGTTTGAGCAGAAGAGAGAGCCTGAATTCTGCTTTGGGGAGAATTTCTGAGTTTAAGCCATATGGTTTTCTGGAAGTAAGGGGTTCTGATTAATATGGGCATGTGTAAAGGGCTCTGTATCTGGGTCATGATAAAAATCTGTGTGTTTATGTCAGAAAGAAATAAAAGCAGAAATGTGAATAGTGAGAATCGTAGTGTGTTACGTGTGTGTGTGTGTGTGTGTGTGTGTGTATTGAGGGGCACATGTGAAAGGAGAGGAAGAGGGTAACCAAGTCAAAATATGCATGTGCCTTAGAGAACAAAAACAAGTGTTTACCCACATCAAAGAAGAGACAGACAATCAAGGAAGGTTTAAAAAGAGGGGAAAAGTTCTTTTGTTGGAACAGTATTATTTACCATACTGGGAACTGTGAGATCTCAAGACCTGGGAAAATATCTCTGTTTCATGGAAAAGCTGAATTTCTGGAAAGGTACAAAGTAAGGCTAATGTGGAGAATGTGCCAGGATTTTAAAAATACAGATTTTTTTTTTAAGTGAGGAGAATGGAGGGAAGAGACTAAATCTCAGTTAGGACTGAGGGAATCAGTGAGACTAGAGTAGTGTGGGTATGTAGAGCGGAACGCATTTTTCTTCATGTAATGCTCCTAACTGTTGCCCTGAACCTGTCATCCACACCCTGACTCTGATTACCCAGTGAAGGGAAACAGTAAAAACAAGTCAGGAAGATCAGAACCAGAAGAAATGAATGCTTTCTTGCTTGACTTCTACCAAATTAAACTTTTTCACAGCATTGTTATCCCACCACACCAAGGCATCAGGCTGAAATATCTAAAGTGTAACATAAAGAGCAAAGGGAAATAAGAAAGAGCCCGTTGAGAAAGGGAACTCATCCATGCACTCCAACAGGTAACCGAGGCACTAAGATCAGTACTGGAGAGTATGAGAGAGCTGCTGGAGCTGAGATTTCTCATCTTCAGGGAATCTATTCTTTACTTCTCCCTGATTTTTCTGGGCTTTCTGGCCCATTCCCAGTCCCTATTTTTCCCATACCCTTCCAATGAGCTAAATTGAATTCTGCTTTTGACTCAGTTATGTTTCCTTTCCGAAGTAGTTTCCTAAGATGGGGGATTTTTTTTTTTTACCCAGTTCTATTACATATGTGTGAAAGCAGCAAGATAAATTTAGGGAAAGGGTATAAAATCCCTCCACTCAGTTTAAGAGGACATCTAAGAGCTCAGACAAAGTCTGGCCCCTCCTGACTGTCTCTCCATTGCATTAGAATGCAGATCCCAAGTCAAACCTGTCCTGATTTCTGAAGTATGTGATCAGAACGAGATGGGGTAAACAGACACTCCTAAAATGGCTCAGGACTGCTACCATCCCTGGCTTCAGGCTCCTACCCAAAAACACATGTTGAGAGTCAGTACCTGCACAGAACCTGCTGTCTAGAAGTTCTTATTGAGCCGTCCTCTGTGCTCAGCCTTATCCTGCCCTCTCAGCCTGTTAGTGCAGAACACTGGATGCTTGTCTAGAGCACACAGCAGAGTCCTAGAAGGAAGGAGCTAAGGTGAGGAAGGGGCGCTTTTGGGATCACATCCCCTTCCTTTTAGTCTCCCAACCGCAATTCTCCTTGCTGCAACTCAGTATTGGCTACAGAGGGGCTTGTTTTGGTTGGGGGCCAGCCCAGGGCTCCCTCCCAGTGCTAATGCACCGAGAACACTGACTCAATAGCAAATCAAAGCAACAGCTGTCCCCACCTCCTTCTCTGCCACCCACTTCCCAGTCTCTGCTCCTCGGAATCTTAACTAAGTCTCTGAGGGCCCCCCCTCAGCCTACCACAAGCCCACTTCTGCCTCCAGATTTTTTCTCTCTCTAGCTCAAGAATAGGACTTGCTCCTCTGCTTTCTCTCTCTCTCTCTCTCTCTCTCTCTCTCTCTCTCTCTTCTTTTCTAGCCCCTGTCTCCCACTTCACAATCAGGTTAGCATTCCCACAGCTCTCTACCTGCAGGTGCCAGCAAGCACAGGCACATGCACATGACACACACATGGCCTGTCCTCCTAGTCACCCGCTTTAGTTCCTAAGGGCATGGTAGTAGCTTCTGCCTTATGGCCTCTTTTGTGGGAACTGGAACCTGCCCAGAAGTTTGTGAAGATGCTATCTGTCCCATCTTTCAGGGATTCACTCCTCATCTCACCCCAGCTTCTCCAACCTACCCAGCATTTAGTAGACTGACTTCCCATGAGGTCTGGAGTCCTGGGGTTCCTCATTACCACATACAGGAAGATGGGGAGGAGGAAGGGTGGATGTCAATGGAAGCAAAGTCACACTCAAGGCAACTTAACCTCTGAATCAGCTAGTCCACAAGGACTGCTACAATATGACAATGAGTCCGGGAGACCAAGGTCATAACCACAGCTCCTACTAACTGCCTGTGTGATGATATTCAAGTTCCTAAACCTCTCTGAGCCTTGGATCCTCATCTTTAAAATGGGAAGATTAGACTAAATGCTCCTTAGCATCCTTGTCAACTCTAAGTCTATGCTTCTAAGAGGTGAAAATGTTTGGGGGCAGAATGAGGTGTAAGAGAAAGAGGAGAGACATTACTGAACTTTAGCAACAAAGTCAGAAAGGACATTAACTCCTTCCTCTGGTAGAATCAGTATGATCTTGGGAATAACCACCTCTGGCCATTAGGGGTCAGTAAAAAGTGACCAGACATGCAAATTGACTGCAGGGTTTTAGGAAATATATAAAATATATTTATTCAAGACATCTTAAAGTTTGGATATGGAAAGACATTTCAATTTTCTTAATTTTTGTCTTAATGTTTGGATATGGAAAAACATTTGGAAATAACTTTTTTTTTCAGTGAGAAATGAAGGTTAACACCAAAATACACTTTCATTTTAACCCCACCGTAACACCCACCACAGGCAAGCCAGCCAGCTACCCCAAAGATTCCCTCTTCATTCAGCCTGGAAAAGCCTAATCGCATGCCATTCCATGCCCAGGAAACAAAAGCCTTTCATTTCCACCTGCTTAGGATGGAACCAAAAGATGCCTCCCAAGGTGCAATCAAAAATCTGTTTGAGCTCAAA
>VSMD01062366.1:0-22730 GCA_008750895.1 Mirza zaza | reverse complement strand
TATTAGTTCATATCCTCAGATGTCAAAGATACTACAGAGCTAACAAATTTTCCAGAGACATATCCAGGAAAATATCCCATCTTTTTATTTTAAAAAAAAAAAAACAACACTATACAGCAGCAAAAGCTTTGGCCCTTACCTGTAGGTGGGTCCATTCTGTATTTATTCTCTTGACACCAACCAACTGGTCGAAGTCTGTAATCCAAGTAAAACAACCACTGGTCATAGGATTCAGTGTCCTCCATTCCCACATAGCGAAGGCGTAATCTTCCTCCAACATTTTCAATCACACTAACTATCCAGTACTGAAAAGGGCTTTGAGAATCCTGAAGTTCTATTAAGGAATCAACTGTAATGAGGTCTATAGGGCCTTTCCCTCGCAGAGGCTGTTTAAACAGAAGCAAAACTCCTTATTTTAAACTTTCTTTTAAGGTTCTCATGGAAACAGATGACAGCAGAAGATAATGCTTTTTTTCACACCATCATCCAAGCTACCGGCAAACAGTCTGGCATCCCCCCACCCCACCCCCACCCCCACCCCCACCCCAGGCACGGCCAGCGCCCCCGCCCCCCTGCAACCCGCTCACACATCCAGGTACCCAAATCCCAACCCAACAACCAAACATCATCACAGAAAATAACAGCTGGTGCTCAGTTCTCACCAAACAAATCACCCTTCCCAGATAAAACCGCATTTGTTAGAAATTAGGATGCTTTTAAGAAGAGTCATGCCCCAAATTTGCCTGGAGCTAGAAAAACGTATGGCAGCAAAATGTCTGCTTTCTGCCTGGCGTGGTGGCTCACGCCTGTGATCCTAGCACTCTGGGAGGCCGAGGCGGGCTGATTGCTCGAGGTCAGGAGTTCGAAACCAGCCTGAGCAAGAGCGAGACCCCGTCTTTACTATAAATAGAAAGAAATTAATGGGCCGACTAATATATATAGGAAAAAATTAGCAGGGCATGGTGGTGCATGCCTGTAGTCCCAGCTACTGGGGAGGCTGAGGCAGCAGGATTGCTTGAGCCCAGGAGTTTGAGGTTGCTGTGAGCTAGGCTGACGCCACGACACTCACTCTAGCCTGGGCAACAGAGTGAGACTCTGTCTCAAAAAAAAAAAAAAAAATGTCTGCTTTCCCAATAGACAGGTATTTCTAATACAGGGCTATAAATTTATAGCATGATTCTATAACATTCAAGCATCTTACCATGGCCACTGCTCTAATAACCAAGACCCTCTCGTGCTTTCATTATGTGAGTAAGGCTTGACTGTGTATGGATGACGTGGCTAACACACATAAATGATAAGCTAGATGGACTATTATGTAAAGTTATTTCTACGCCTAACCTGATAATTGGTTTAGAGAATTATAATTACTGCCCCTTCTTAGCACATGTTAGCATATGAAAAGGGTGTTTGTTCAGCCAGCCTTGTAGGAAAATAGCTTTGAAAAATTAACAGAGTAAGACAATTTGTCCCTTTGAAAGGGTGAGCCATCGTCATTTTGATTTGCTAACCAAACAATTAAAATAGAAGCTATTAAGATACAGAACAAATACATTAGGCAAAATCTTTACAAAACACAACCTGCTTAACTGTATTAGACAATGATTCTAAAGTACCAATATCATTTATGAGAAGAGGGAAAAAGTTAAGGTTAAGAGAATATGATACTTTCAAAATCCAAACATTATTCCTTGTTATTCCATAAGTTTCTCCCTTTTTAGGGGCACTCTTTAAAAAGCAGATTTGGTAATTCAGCAATTATTTATGATATAGTACCATTTCTTTTCCTGTTCTATTATATATAGTAAATATTAAAATGTTTCATCATAAATTTACTTTCCAACAAACCATCAAGACATCAGATTAAACTAATTGTTCTTTAGTATCTTCAAATTGCCTAACTACATTTAAAGATGGTCTACCACTTCTCCTCTTGTGTTTTTAACAAGGGAAGCTAATTCAATTATCAGTAAACACACATATGTTCAAATCTTGCGGTTATGCATCTAAAGTAGAATATTCAATTGGATCATCTATCAATGTGCTCCAGGAGACTCTATTAGTGCATATATATACTTAATGGTCACCTGTTCAAAACAGGTATTCTAAAAGATTTTTATTTGCATTCACTAATATACGAAACAGACTTAAATTTACAGGACGGGGGAAGATGTCCTAACAGATTTATATTTAAAAATGCATTCACATGGAGCAAATTTTCCACGTATCACAGGGCAAGCAGCATCAGTGCCATTCAAATCAGTCACCCAAGTAATCCAGGACAACAGCAAGTCAGGGTATGTGCGCAGAGGTAGGCTTGTATCCGCAGAAGGATATATGCAACAGGTGCCGTTAGGTCTGAGCTCACGTAACTGGGATGCTTCTGAGATACATTTTTAAACACACATACACCTTCCAGGGATGCGTCTGAGATAGGTTAGATGCATAATGACAATACATACACCTTCCAGCAAGTTTGCAGGTGCCGTCCTGGAGCCAGTCAAATCACGTATGAGAAATTCCGTCCAGTCCGTGTACTTCTCTTTGATTGCTGACAAGACAAGGGAGGAAAAAAAAAAACCATTTCAACACAGCAGCGAAGTATCAGATAAGCTTAAAACCACAGGCGTTTTCTGTAGGTAGGTATCATTTCAGTATTTTTCTTGATTTTCAGCACCGTACTTAAGTAAATGCTGAAATTGAGACATCAAAGCTGCCAACAAAGCAGTGACTTCACAACCTACCACGCATCTGGCCAGCAAAAAAGGTTAAAGACTCTGAAGTCCTGAAGTCTTACAACCTGTTCAAAAGCTTCCTACAAACAGCAAAGAAGATATGGCAAAGCTTATAATCCAGGAAGTCCACGAAGAAACAGACCAATGAGGCCCTAGGACTTGGAGAATAGTATTCCAAGTGGAAAAATAAAACCAGGCTCTGAAGTATAGAAAACCGTTTCCACAGGTACAGAAGGAGGGATTTGCAGACTAAGAAATTGGTGAATGCTAATGAGAAGGGTGGAGTGAAGGAGAAACGGAGTGAAGTCCAATCGGCCCTGCATATCCCCAAGTTCAACCGACCGAAGATGAAAACTATTTGGGAAAAACACAACAGCGTCTATACTGAACACGTACAGACTTCTTTTTTTTTCTTGTCATTACTCCTTAAACAATACAGTGTAACCACTACGTACACAGCATTTACATTGTATTAGGCGTTGTGATTAATCCAGAGGTGATTTAAAGTATACAGGAAGGTGTGCATAGGTTCTATGCAAATACTATTCCATTTCATACCATGAACTTGACTATCTGTAGATTTTGGTATGGGGGGGGGGTGGTGTTCCCGGAACCAACCCCTCACGAATACAGAGGGACGACTTCACTGTGTTCAGCAAGACCAAGGCTCACTGGTAGCACACAGCACTGGGAAATAATGTTGAGCGACAGGAATAAAACTATGGGCGGCCCAGGGAGTCAACCCAGACACCGAATAAACAGGACATCTCCGCATTAAATGAATGTGGCAAGAGTGTGAAGGTTTGAATGGAAACAAAAAGCAGGGAAACTGAGGCCGCTGCAGTTATCAAAATACACAGATACATGACAGGGCCCAAAACAGGGTGTCAGCACTGCGAACAAGGAACGAATGTACTTGAGACATCTTTTCAAAAAAAAGTATCAGATCTGGGGCACCAACAATCTACAAGTGCTCAGAAACCGAGCCCTGAGAAAAACCTTACCGCTGGTGGCACCCACATCCCTGAGGGGCCTACGCCTTCCCGGGGCACCAGGGAATCTGCAAAGTCCCCAACGGTGAGAGCAAGACACTTGCTCCAGAATCCTACCTCCCGCACACTGCGACTCCAACCTCAGCATAGAAAGAGCCAGCAGCCTGGGATCCACATGGTACTTAACTTAGCCTTTGATAAAGGACCATTATTTAGGGTCTTTAAATGCTTGATGCCACCCTTTCTTGACCAAACATAAAAAGCACAGAGTTATGGCAAAAGGGAAGCTGGCCTTTTTGGCGTGGGGCAGACCCAGGCTCCAACATACGTTCTGCCAGCCATCGCTGGGTGCCTGACTTGGGGTAATTCACTCAATTTCTCTTACACTCCTTCCTCATCGATAAAAGCTGCTGACAATATTTTGTTTACGGGGGGTGCTCTACAGACTAAAGAAGAGACATGCAAATAAACTACAACCATCCCTGGCACACACTAAGCCACTAATAAATAAAAAAAAAGCCACTAGCCCTTGTGTTGTTGTAAGTACATGCTAAATAATTACATATACTTATGTAACCCTCGGGCTATTTTATAATATTCATTCCCACAATTTGCAAACTGAAACCTCCAACAAGCTCTGGCAGAACCGCCAATAGAACGGAGACCATGAGCAGCGCCTGTTACTTCAACCACGAACGTGCACCTCAGTGGACATCGACCCACACCCAAGAACGATCATGAGACCGAGAGAAAAGCCAACATGGGAAGTGCTCAGGTAAACTAGGCCGGAACGTTGAACTTCACCTTGTATTAGCAGTGTCCTGACCTTACTACACTTGCATCAAAGAACTCATCCGTTCATCCGATTTTATCACTGTATTTTCTTTTTCTCAAATAAAATACCACCTTCCTTACTTTATACATGCATACTCACATGGAAAAACAAATATTTGGGGCAAATAAAAACTGTCTTCTTAGGTTCTCGTCCATCGTTAGAAAATGGAATAATCATTTTTTAAAATGCTACAGCCTTTTATATGTTGGCCCTTCTGTGTGGCTAAGGTTACTGAGGCCAAAAGCAAACAGAAACGGGATAAATAGATTAAAATTTGTATTCGATTTATGTTTCACAAAGACCTTTCATTTACTTTATCTGCTTTGATCCTCCTAACAGTGCTATGAGCTTTTGGTCTTAATTAACTCTTGCCCAAGTTCATAGGAAAAAAAAAAAAACAAGGGCCAGAGCCAGCCTCAAATCCCCAAGCATTCAGAACCCAATCTTACATGGGAGATTTTCCACTAGAATCTCTTGACTCTCCTAAGCTTTTGTAAACAGATAAGTCAATAATCTAAACTGTAGGCACGATGATGGAGATAATATGAAATGGACTATCTAATGAAGGTTCCCAGAAAATATACAATTGTACCCTAAATATGCACTTCGTATATCATTACAAGAGAATGACAATTATAATCAAGTGATAAATGGTCCTATGCTTAAGAGAAGTGATGTCTATATCCACCGTGAGAAAAAAAATTGATTTTCCACTTAAGGGTTGTTTCTAACAAGCATGCAATCCAAGCTAACACTGAAGTCAAAATTTTCAAAATACATAAGCACCCTACGAAGTCACTGCATGATGTCAAAATTTAAATTGTGGGAGTCATAGCGAGAGAGCACTAGAAATGGCTCTCGACTTTACATCTTGTGAGTCCCAGGTTCCAGAAGTCCTATAACTTTCTTTTAATATGTTTCTGTCTGAGGCTCTGAAGTGATCTTTTATGGGCCACAGAGTATCTAAATAAACTGCTCTCCATGGAAAACGTATCTATAAAGCTATAAAGGTACACAAACCGTTGCAGGTTAAAAAACAGAAAGGAAACGGTTCTCAGGAATTTGGTTAATTTTAAAAGAAAGCATGTTTCAGTCAACATTTAGTTCTCAAAGTTCTGAATTTTTAAATATACAATAAATCTATTACAATAAATACTGCCATAAAATAAAAACGAAGTATAACAAATTTACAGTTCCCAGGTAATGGATTTATTTTAACCAATAATCAATTTGCTTAAGCTCTGGTACAATAAATGTTGCCTTGTAATTCCTTAGAATTCGTTGCCATGGAAGCGGACAGGCACTGTTTTTCATGTATTCACTGAAACTTCTAAGTAGAACTTTTATCTTTTATTATTATTATTATTTTGAGACAGAGTCTCACTGTTGCCCGGGCTAGAGTGCCGTAGCATCAGTCTAGCTCACAGCAACCTCCAACTCCTGGGCTCAATCGATCCTCCTGCCTCAGCCTCCCAAGTAGCTGGGACTACAGGCATGTGCCACCATGCCCGGCTAATTTTTTCTATATATTTTTAGTTGGCCAATTAATTTCTTTCTATTTTTTTAGTAGAGACGGGGGGTCTCACTCTTGCTCAGGCTGGTTTTGAACTCCTGACCTTGAGCGATCCACCTGCCTTGGACTTCCAGAGTGCTAGGATTACAGGTGTGAGCCACAGCGCCCGGCCTAGAACTTTTAGAATCATTAATTTTTACTCTATAGAACACCTCTCTTTCAAAGACTCAAAATCAGAGGCGTGAGAACCCAAGCACAATCTCTCCCACCTGCAAACCAAATCCTTGCCCTGATTATTATCATTACCTTTTTTCTTCGAATCAAACCTAGTAACCACTGATCCACGTGTTCAATGTGCAGAGACAAACTCCTAGAAACCCACAAGAACCATAAAATCATGATCTTTCTACCACCTTTTCTTGACGGATTTTTCAAGGTTCTATTCAGTTGTGATATTCTATGAACATTCAGCTAGATTAAGAATCCAAGCTGAGTTGTATTCTATGGTACACATATAGAACCCATTCTACTAAGTGAAGTATCTCAAGAATGGAAAAACAAGCACCACATGTGCTCACCAGCAAAGTGGTATTAACGGATCAACTCCTAAGTGGACATATAGGAGTAACATTTATCGGGTGTCGGGCAGGTGAGAGGGGGCGGAGGGGATGGGTGTATACAACCACAAGGAGTAAGATGTGCAACATTTGGGGGATGGACACGCTTGAAGCTCTTACTCGAGGGGGGTGGGGGGCATGGGCAATATATGTAACCTTAACACTTGTACCCCCATAACACGCTAAAAAAAAAAAAAAAAGAATCCAAGCTGCATCCCACAAACGCCCGCCCCTCTTTGGGGAGAAGCCCACATCATATTGAAGGAAGGATCACAAACTTGAGTTTCAGAAAAAGAAAACACACGCATGCACACACACACACTTTTTTGAGAGGACATTTAGAGATGGCTCCAAATCCCATAATAGCTTTCTTGGAAAGCTATAAAAAGAACCTCAAAGAAAAGGGAGAAGATGACTATCGTTTTTTTCAGAATTTGGGAAAACACCACCAAGGCTGGATTTCTGCATTGCCTGGTCAAGTCCACGTCCACGCAGAGTGCGATGACGTGTCGTCTCTCGGGGACGTGTCCCGTGGGGACTGGTGTGGGGGTACCCGTGGGCACCCACCTCCGTCAGGGCTGCCAGTTGAGGCACATCACGACCAAGAGATCCCAGCTGTGGTCAAGAGGACAGACGCCGTCAGCCCCTCAACGCCTCCCATGTCACAGCCGAACAGACGGGTCTGCTGAGAAGACTGCCCTCCCGTGTCTCCCCATGTCCGTGACCCCGAAGAGAAAGGCCATCTTCACTCAAACCTGCTCCGGACTGCCACGGAAAAGGAGTCCCCGTCACAACCCTACATTCCAGAGTTTAAAGGCAAAGGAAACTCTTGCTGTTCATCTTCTTCCTGGGCGATTTTCTGAACTCACTGTCTACCAACCCTTCACTGAATTTACTTTGTGCGCTGTGATTTTACTGTGCAATGCCTCTTTCTGGCTTTCTGGTGGTTCCTTCCTTGTGGAATGTTCTTCTTAACAAGATGCCATTTTCGAAACCTCTCATTACGGTAATTAGAAGTTTGTCTTCTCTGCTGCTCCCTGAGTCCTCTCTGATTCCTGGGGGCTGTTTTTGTTGTTTCTTCACCTCCCTGCTGCCAGCGGCTTTCCCTGCCCCGTGATTGAGATCGTGTGTGCGTCAGATTTAAATCTAAGACGACAGAAAACCTGGAGGAGAGACTTGCGTCCCGCGCATAGGTTTTTGACTCTGAGAGTGGGCATTACATTAGCGTCACGCCCCTTCCAGGGGGCTGACTTCCAAACCAGCGTCAGTGGCTCTCCCCAGACCATTCCACCAATTTCTTCAGCGATTAGCCAGAGGGACACATATCTGGTTTCTAGTCTTTGGCTGGACCAACGTAGGGCAAGGTTGAGTCTGTACAGTATTCTGATGACAGGCATCCATCCCACGAAAGCCGGGGATTTTCAGTGCCACGAGCATCTCCCACCCACCTGCATTCAAAGTCCCCAAAGTCCCCTCAGCAGCAGCCCCCAGAGTAGTTCAGCAGTCACCGAGCTGTCATCAGCTTTCAGCCTGCCAGAGACACTGTGAAAGGCCAATCGCCTTTCAATCCTTCAATCGTTGCTGATCTCTGTATTTTTTTATTCCTTTACTTCCGTGTTAATGGGGCCTCTGGAGGAAAAAGAGATAAATAAGAGTGCTTGATCCATGGAACCTCCTCCCAGCTGGCTAGAGAACTGAGCCTTCACAACAAGATGTCAGGCGACAGCCTTTGCCAAAGAAAGGGGAGGAGGCCACAGTAGACCTTGAATTATAAATGGAAGCACTTACTAGGAAGAAGAAAAGGCTACATGCTTCTGCCCCTTGGAGATTGATAAGGGAGAACCTACATTAATTTTTCACATCGGGTTCAAATTACATTGCTCCTGCCAACAAGAGCATAGATCATAAAATGATTCAACGGGACTGACAAGCTCCTACTCTGTGCAATGGCCACACTATGTCCTGCTGAGGTTCAAACACAGAGATAAAAGTATTCCTGTCTTTAATAATAAATATAACCCACGTGAAGATATAACTTGTAAAGAATGTAAAAAATTGCACACTTATACACACATTCCTTAGAACTTGTCGTAGATAGATTGTTGGAGGAAACTTATCAATGTAACCTTTCAAGACTTTCAGTTGTATATAGTTATACGATTATTTTAAAAAAATAGTATTATTTTGTCCCAAAGAATAGGATTGAACAAAGATATTATCTCAGAGTTGTTGGAAGCAAATGACGCAGACTTCTCATAACGATGACATTAGGTTGTAAGAGAAAAATAAGTGGTATGAAACTCAGAATAATCTACATAATTCACATATTTGACATTTACGCCATTATCATTAAAACTGTGGCCAGTTTTTATGCAGACTCTTCAAAAGAAAGGCCTCTGCTACCTAATATTCTACACATTGCTTAGGGCTTTCCTGAGTATTGGGAATGAGAAAAGGAGAGTTGCTTTTTGTTGATATTAGTTTGATTATCGGGTGATGCATGACTTTTAATGACAACTACCTCATTAGGCAGTTATAAGAATTAAAAGAGAAAGCAAATATAAACCTCCTAACATTTTACTCAGGTGGTACAGTATTAACCCTTGTAAAACATGAAGTCTTTTTTGGGAATGCAATCATTCCTTCTTTCATGCATTCAAATGTTTATGTAATATCCTAAATTCTCTTTGAGAAAAGGGTATATAAAATGGTTATAAAGTGATGTTTTCATTATAGGTTCACAATTTCTTACGATCCAAAATGAATTTTTAGTAAACGTGTACATCGGGTCATGGATAAATGGTCATGGGCCTAAAATCATATAGCGATGATATTTCATTATTTTGAAAAATTGTAATTAGAGTAAAAATTCCTTTCCAGAGCTCGATGGCACTTTATACTCTTCTAATCTTTTATTTGCCCTCCCTACCTCGGATGCTACTGCTAATTCTGTCATCGTGATGACATCTTAAACATGTGCAAACGGGTACCAGAAAAAAAGTGTATCTTGTGGAAAGTCCTTCCCAGTGTAAACCATCACAGGACTCGAATCCACTTTTAGCTTCCATTCCTTTTCTTCACAGTCTTAAAAAACTGATCACCTGTGACATGGCTCGGCCCTCACTCCCCACCGCTGTTCCCTTGGCCACGAGACACCGCTGTTCTCCCAGTCCCACACTTTTCCCTTCATAGACGGAACATCATTGACAATCACGAGTTTGTCTACAGTCTACCACTCCAGGTGGCAAGGGACTGCCCACGTCCCCGGCGTCCACAGCCACACCCCAGAAACCAGAACGACTGGCACACAGGAGGTCATTAATGAACTTCTGTTGCTGCAAAGGAAGGACTGACGGATTAGAGGGTTTCTGTTGGTAAAACTGTTTCTGTTTTACCAATCTTTCATGAAACAAAATTTGTCGAATTCAGATTAAGAGCCACTGTTACCATAAATATTCATTACAAAGATCTCTCATTGAAATACAGTTTCATTCAATGGCACTGCCGAAAACATTCACAAACGCACTGCCATTTTTGTTTCTTTTTTCTTTTCTTTTTCTTTTTTTTTTGTATTTGCCTACTTTGTACCAGCTTGCTTAAGAAGTAAGTTACCATTTACAATTTCAGTTTCAGCATATATGACCTAGAATGCCAGGGACAGGTCCACTTCACTGATTTGGCACTTTAAATCTTATGAGGTAAAGACAGACATTAAGTATTCTTTTTTGAGCTCTCCTTCTATATGAAAGCCCAGTAATAACACCAATACTGCTCACTCCAGACAAGGGAGGCACCCAGAGATTAAAGGAATAGCAGGTACTACACAGCAGGACCTTTTAATCCTCAAGAGACCTAGTGCTTTCTCTGCAGTGCGCAAAAAGCTCTTGGCACCAGAAAACACCAGGATTTGCAAAAAAAAAAAAAGCCACAAGGGACAGAAACTGTTTACATTCTCCAAGCATAATGCCTATCACTCTGCAGCCTACTTTTAAGAGCCCAGGCGATAAATAACCTCTAAAACTATTCGGTGAAACTTAACAGCTTATCGGTGGTTCACTGGTTAGAGATTTTTATCCAGTGAAATATGGAATTTCTATTATTCTCACACATTTTCTCCAGCCCTTCTCTAGCTGCCAATATCTCACTTTTATAGACACTGCTGCTACTCTTTTAAACATTTTCCTGCTTTTAAAGAATCCCCTTCCAAAGAGGCAGCCACTTTTTTTCCCCTCTCCACTAAGAAAAATTTCCTACAGGTCTTTTATTTGCAGAGAAACTGTCAAGATGGAATTGACATATCACACAAACCCAGGGCTCTAAGTTCAACGAAATAAGACACCTGCTTGTTAAAGATTTTATTCTCTGAGGTCTCTCACTCTTTCTCACACTTGACTCACTTCTTCCTCCAACATTACTTTCTTCCCTGGAGCCAAAGAGCTTCCATTCAAATTGTTCCTAATGTTCCTTTTAGGTGCATGTTTTAAAAAGAAAGAGAGAGGCAAGCTTGCAAAAAATGTGCATGAAAATGCCCTTTGTATCTATCTAATGAAATGAGCCAGGCTGTGGTTCAATAGTATTCATGTTATTGTCCGTGATGGTTAATTTTATTGTGTCAACCTGTCTGGGTCCAGATATGTGGTCAAGCATGATTCTGGATATTTCCATGAGGGTGTTTGGGGGATGGGATTAACACTTAAATCAGTGGACTCTGAGTAAAGGTGCCCTCTCTAATGTGAGTGAGCCTCATTCAATCAGCTGAGAGCCTGATTCGAACAAAGGACTGACCTCCCCAGAGAAAGACAGAATCTTCCAGCAGGCAGTCTGCTGACTTTATCTGCAACACTGGCTCTCCCTGGTGCTATAGCACATGGCCTTGGACTCAAACTGCAGCTAACCCTCCCCTGGGTGACCAGCCTGCCAGCCACTGACCACAAAAAACAGAAGGAAGCAACAGAGATTTTTTTTTTTTTTTTTAAATAAGCCTCAGTATGGTCTCCTCACAGGTCTACCACAAAACAAGAGAAAGCAAAACATACCTTCAGGCGAGGTGATTTCATGACCTACCTTTGTAACTTGCTTTTTCATTCCTCCACGTGTAAGAAATGCCTTCCTTCTTAATTCTAACCTAAATCTTCTTGCCCACAACCTCAGCCCATCCCCTTTGCCAAAGTCCCTGCACAACCTGCAACTAGGGAGTTACTCGTCTACTAACAGGGCTGGGCACCTTCCCTCTTCTGCGCGTGTAGTTGAAATATTTCAGCAATAAAGTCAGTTCTTACAGTTTGAATTCATCTTCGAAATTTTAATATTGCCCCAGTCGTAGTACTTGCTTCTATAGGAATGCTGTGGGAATTAATTAGCATGAATTAATTATGCAGATTAATCAGTTATTCATAGAGAGAACAAATGTCACACCACAGGCTGAGTAGAAGCTCACAGCTTCAAACTTGGCCATGATATTGACCCTTGACCCTTGGCATAGCCCAGGTGAAGTTCCTAAGATGATGAACAGGGGCTTCCATGACTATTCCATAAACAGAGATACCTGGGCAATTAACTAGCTTGATTTTTTTTTTTTTTTAATGAGAAGGAAAGTGTAGTAAAAGTGATTGATTCTAAGGAACATTCCAGAGTGCTGCAATAATGATTCAAAACCATAAATCAGGTTGTTATTAAAGGAAAATTGTTGAGAAAGGACAAAAATTATGGCATGCCTTTCTCTCCCCAGTTTGGAAAAACTTGAGCAGTCACGGTGCCTAAAATAATAGCTGCATTTGGTCTGCAAGCGCCAGCAGCAACGATGGAGGTGTATTTGAGTGTGCATCTGACTCTCTCTACTCACCTATCTTTCTTCTCAATAACCAAGCAGGAAATTTCACATAAGTCCCAAAGGTTTTGTCCTCTGTGATTCTCCAAAAAGACAACCAAATCAAAACTGCTACCACAGTATATCATAAAACACTTCAATAAAAATTTTGCTAAGGGTTAGAATATGTAAAATGAAATATGCCACCCCTGGAGCTGTCAGTAACTCATTTTGAATGTTGACTATAAATTCTGCCTGCTGTACTACATAAACAGAATTCATTTGGATTATTACGTGTGGCAGTTCTTGAAAAAGTCAGCTGTAAATGGAGCCTGCACAAATTCCCTAAATTTTCTTCCATCAATTACACGAGATCAAATTATGCTTGCAAAAATGAAGGTTTACTACTAACAATTATTTTTAAGCAATGAAATGTAACACATATTAACTTAAGATTTTCTTCCTGTTAACACTAAGACTATGTCAGATGAAATTTATAGTTGTTTAACAAAACAAAAACTATTATGTCGGCCTTGGAAGCAGTAATTCATCAACTTATGTGGAACAGTTCATGCCAGATAAGTAGAGGAAAATAAATTTCATACTCATTTTGTAACCATTATCCCTTCCACCTGGGGTAAGCTGAGATTGGGAAAAGAAAAGAAAAGAAAAGAAAAAAAGAGAGAGAGGATGGTATAATAAAACAGGACCTTATTTAGACATTTAATCTAACCACAACCTAGAATTCACCTGCCTAATAATCATAAGGTCTTTATGATTTTTGTCAGCTTATCCAGTATTTCAATAACCCCAACCCAATAAACTACTAAGATTTAAAACAAGCCCCAAATGGTAATAATATGGAAACATGTCTCCTTATCAAAATTCTTATTTTTTTTTAGAATATTTTCTGCATGAATAAAAAGGGAAAAGAAATATTTGCAGTGCCATTTTAGGATGATTTTGTAAGTAGTGATACAAACACTGTCGTACAGAAGAGCCAGGCAGGAACTTTTCTCCTTTCAACACATTAGAAGACAGGCCAGGCGTGGTGGCTGACACTTGTGATCCCAGCACTCTGGGAAGCTGAGGCAGAAGGATCACTTAAGGCCAGGAGTTCAAGACCAGCCTGAGCTAGAGCCCGTCTCTAGAAAAAAAATAGAAAAATTCGCCGGGCGTGTTGGTGCGTGTCTGTAGTCCCAGCTACTCAGGAGGCTGAGGCAGGAGGATCACCTGAGCCCAGGAGTTTGAGGTTGCTGTAAGCTAGGCTGACGCTGGGAACTCTAACCCAGGCAACAGAGCGAGACTCTATCTAAAATATGAAGAAGAAGAAGAAGATAGATTATATGGGAATGGAGAAAAATCAAGATTATTACATTTCTTTCATCTCAGTCCTCCTTCCTGCATGTTACTGAGGATCCCATGTAGCCTGACAGAAGGAGCTGACTGACAGAAAGGCGGACAGACCACGATTAGTGATGTGTTTTTCACATAGATGAGTCAGGGCCACAGAAACTGGTCTCCTGCAGGGGCAGCAACAAAACAAAAAGAGCCCAAGCGAATGACTCATTAATGGGCTTGGTTTTTTTTTCATTACAGTCACAAGGAGTCCCCAACTTAACAAACTGGTTTTGTTCCTAGGAATCCTTAAAAAAAAAAAACAGTTTCAAAAGTCCCTGACACATTTTAGTAATTGCAATACTGCTGAGAGGAAGTGCTTGCCAGGCCCGTCCATAAAACTCTACAGATACAAAATATACTGGCCATTATCTGAACTATGCCTGAGCATCCTATAAATGCCATCCATCGTAAAGAACATTCCTAATTAGAAATGTTCCTGTCAAAAACAAATTCAGGAAAGGAGAAGCGAAATCTCTTGTTTGGAATAGAGAAGAGACAGACACTACCAGGTAGCAAAGCATTACTAAATCTGCATTGACGGGTAAGGTAGCTTCCACTCTGCACTGTTATAAATTCTTGCAAGCAACACGGGTATTTTACCGGACCTACTACTAGCACCTACCAAACTGTCTCTGACTTGCGTGATACCAATTCAGTAAGTATTTGTAACCGCTGAACCAGCCCAATCTGTTTCAACTTTGTGCAATAAAATGGCTGAGCTGTTTTAAAGTTGCCAGGAACCCCTCTCCGCCCTGCCCCCAGGGTGCAGGTCTTGGAACCTGAGCGCGCCCAGATGAACCAAGAGTGCAGCCACGGGCGGAACCTAAATGCTGGGACCAAAAAACGGGGGCCGAATTAAGAAGCGGACATCACGTCCACGACCCAATCAGAAGGCGCCTAACTCCCACGACAGGATCCAATCAGATCACGCCTCCTTGCATTGCCTCATTACAGGATCCAATCAGATCGTCCCTTATTACACTGTGCTATAAAACGTGCCCCCAGCCCGCAGTAAGGCCCCCCCCCACACACACAGCAGACTTGCAACAAAATTTCTCTCACAAACGTGCGGTGCTTTGGTGTCTGGCTTTTCGTTGTGCGCGGGCAAACCGAGCCAGTTTGGTTTGGTAACCACTAAACAAGGAGCTATTTCCCAAGGTGCTCCCCTACATGAGGCAGTATGTGGGCAAACAGTGACAGGGACCCTCATCCAGCTAGGAAGGAACCTCATCCGGAGGGGAGTGAAATTAACGTGGGATAAAGCATATCTAAGCAATATTTACATGAACATTATAATGCAGTGCCATACCAATACTGCACCATTGATTTATCGAAGGTTACTCTTTTAAGGGACACTCAAATTCATCCACAAGGCAGCGGGAGAGGCAACGTGGTGAAAGCAGGGATAAAGTACTGGACTGGTTATATGCTAAGTTATGCACGTTTTGTGACTTCAGTGAAATTACTTAACCTTTCCAAATGCCAGTCTCCTCACTCAGAAGAAAGCAAAGGTGGTACAGGGAAGCTAAACAAAACCACCTCCCAGGGCTGCCCCCCATTACCGAAACACATTTCTAAGCAGATTTCGAAAGAAATTTAAGTCTTCAGTATTACACACATTCGATATAGTTCATTTATTTACTCAACTCAAAAGTATTTCAAACCAACTTAAACTGGATTCATTTTGCAACTGAGTTAGAAAGGAAAGCCTATTATTAAAACATACCTGTGTCTTAATTTTACGAAGATTCAATTTGTGATCACGGGGTCCAAAAAGAAGCCATTAAAAATACATCAGTCAATGACAACTTCATGGAATAAGTCTTAGGTTAAAGGTTTACACAGGATGCTGTAAGAGCAGGCTTGGGCAAACCATGTATGGTTGCGGGCCAAATCCTTCCCACTCGCCTGTGTTTGTATGGCCCGGAAGCCAAGAATGTTTTTTACATTTTTAAATGGTTGAGGAAAAAAAAAAAAATCAATATTTCATGACATATGAAAATTACATAAAATTCAAATTTTACTGTCCGTAAATAAAGTTTATTGGAACGCAGCCACACTCATTCATGTATGTGTTGCTTATGGCTGCTCTCCTGCTACAACAGTGAACTGTAGAGATGCAACAAAGACCAGATGGCCCACAGAGCCTAAAATATTTACTCTGCAGCCTTTTACATAAAAAGTTTGCTAACCCCTGCTATGGAGTTCCCAGAAGTAAGTGCTAGAAAGGTAGGAAATGAAGGGTCAGGTAATGGTTATGATTCATCAAATCAAGGAATGCTTTAAAATAATTAATAATAATCTATTAATACATGCTGCAAATAACAACGGGAAAAAAGATAGAAAGAGAAAATAATGACAAATGACTAAGAAAAGAAAAAACTTTGTCACTGCTCCAGGACATGTTGTGGAATGCTAGTAACTGCTAGATTATCAATACTTGTGTACACTGGTTGAAAGTGCATACGTAGTTTTTACTGGGTATGGGGAGAGACAATAACTAAAATTACCAATCCTCCCTCCTCATGCTAAAGCATCCCTGATCACATTGGGTAAGTGAATATGGCATATCTTAAGAAAAAATTTCCTCGAAGTCCTACAATTTATATAAAAATATTCAGGCAATGATACTTTAAAAATGTAAATTTTAAAAGGTACCATTTATATTAGCTTCAAAACATAAAATATATAAGAATAAATCTTACAAAAGATAAAAAATCCTTACACAGAAAACTATAATATTTTGTAGAAAGATATTAAAGAAGCTGTAAATAAAAGGAACGTATACTATGTTCATGGATTATATTACGAAGATGTAACCTTTCCTTAAAATTTATCTAGTCAATGCCACTCCAATCCAAATCCCAACACGTTTTATAAAACTAGGTAAGTCGATTCTAAAATTTATGAGTATAATGTGCCAAGAACAGCCAAAACATTCTTAAAGAACACCAACAAATAAGGAACCTCGCCGTACAGATAACAAAAGTAGGCATACTGTAATAACAGTAAAGGTGTGGTCTTGGTAAAGGGAATAAACGAACCAATGAAATGGAACCAAGAAGTCAAACAAATAGAGAAACTTGGTTAATGGTTACAGCTAACAGCACAAATTAGTGGGGAGGAACAGACTTTTCAGTAAATGGTGGTGGGACAACTGCTCATCCATATGGAGAAAAAAGAAATCAGTCTTCCACCACATGCTCTGCACACACATCAATCCCAGTTGAACTAAGGACTTATCCATGAAAGGCAAAACCACAACACTGATGATAATGGAGAATATATTTATGCCATCCATGTGGAGGAGGGAAAGATTTCTTACTAGAGCCACAGAAAGCATAAGAGATCAATTAAGATCAGCTTAGTAAAATTAAGAATTTTCATTCGCCAAAAAAGGCCATTCGAAATAAAGCAAAACTACAAACCACATAGTATAGGAAGAAGCAGGAATTTCTGCTGTTATATCATATATGTGTTCTTGAAAAGCGTCGCATTTTGCAAAATCTTGTGCAGAAACGAACAGAGCTTATGAAAACTAAGATTTAGGGAAGAATTCTCAAAGCCAGGTAACTGACAATAACACTAAGCATCCTAACCATAACATTAGCACATATTAAAGGACATGTTACATACCTAATAAATACAGACGTTTTCCTTAAAAAAAAGTAAAAGGGGAAGGTAACTTGAAGGAGAGGAATATGAGGAAGGGCTGAGACTGCTGTATCAGTGGGGACAAGGACAAATGTCCAAAGCACATGGTCCAAGGCCACCAACAGGGAGAGTCTGAGGTGAATGAGCAATGCCACAGTCCTTAGCTGCACTCTAGTCACTCTGGCTGTGCTAAGGTAGTTTGTGATCAGCTGCTATTATCTGGTGTAAAACATTAAATGCAAGAGAAACTGCAGCGGAACCAAAACGACTTTTACTAATCCGTTATGCAGCATCAATGCCCCACTCATCAGCTGCATGTGAGCTCTCTCACATTACAGGACCCTGCATCGTAAACTAACCAACTATTTGCAACGCATAACTAATACAGGATCAATAAAGAATAGTAAGTCGGTAGGAAAAAGGGGGAAAAAATGGAGGGCAAAGACACTTAAAATGAGCGCTTCCCAGAAACAGATATCCAAGTGGCCGGAAAACACGTGAAAGGATCCCCACGCTGAACAGTTGTGATGGTTAATTTTAGGTGTCAACCTCACTGGGCCACAGAGCATCCAGATATTCAGTCAGACGTTATTCCGGGTGTGTCCATGATCATCTTCCTGAGCGAGGTTAACATCTGGATTCACCGAACGAGCAAAGCAGATCGTGCGCCCTCTTGTGGGGGGGGCCTGGTCTAATCAGCTGAAAACTGAGCAGAACAAAAAGCTGACCTTGTTCCCCCAAGTGAGAGTGACCTCCTCCTGCCTGACTGCGGGACACCGGTCTTTACTGCCCTTTAGAAGGAGCTGCATAAATATCTGTTGGCTGACCAACACCTATTCCCGTATTCTGCGTCCGGCTGGCCCAGTTCTGTAGCTCTACGATCCCGTCAGCCGGGTGCACCCTGCCCGGGTCTCCTGCAACTGCCTGGGGCCACAGGGCTGGCTCTTGCCCGTGAAGAGTGAAGCAGCGCTTTCCCCAAGCTCTCTCCTTCGCAGCTGAGTGGAGAAGAGAACAGGGCCTTAAGCAGATGGCAGAACGCCAGGATGGAAGGTGTGTGGCCCATGCATGGGACTGCACCACAATGGCTGTCCGCCAGTTCTCAGAGGACTGTGACATGAGCAATGAAATTAACGTAACAGCATCACGCCTCTGAGCCTTCAGCTTGACTTGTTTCAGCAGCTAGTGAGACGCTCCACAGATTTACTCTCGTTACTTACCCTACTACACTTTTATAAAGGAATATATCTCTTCATCTTATTCTAGTGTTACAGTAACTCATTAAATGTCCTACAGCCTCTTACCCCCACAATAATTATTTCAGCAAAGGGTGGGGGATGTCTGTAACGATGAAAAACCAAAGACAACCCAGGCAGGAAAATCAGTAAAGACCAAAAGACCTAAATAAGCCCTTAGTAAGCCAGAGATGGCTATGGTGTAGACCAGGGTTTCTCGGACTCAGCACTGTTGACACCTAGGGCCAGATATTTCTTTGTTGCAGGAGACTGCTCCGTATGTCGCAGATGTCTGGCAGCATCCCTGGCCCCTACCTGCTAATACCAAAAATACCCTCCCCATCCACCCCTGTTGGGACAGCAAAAATTGCCTCCAGATATTGCCAAATGTACCCTGGGGAACAAAATCCTCCAAAGTTGGGAACCCTATAGGTTTAGCCAGAGCAGCTGGTAAACAGCTTCAAACACATTTAATTTAATGGCACGACTGCTTTCCGGCCAAATGCCACACATTTGTTCAATCCACAGAAAGTCCTCTCCAGCAAGTACACACTACGATGGTCTAAGGCTACAGGGGAAACACCCAAGCTGGAATGAGGCGCAAAAACTGGTACAAGTGACAGGAGCTGAGAACTCAGTGCTAGTCCAACTATTCCAACTGCTACCCATTGCGTGCCCTCAGTTAATGCACGGCAACACTGGTTCGCTCAACCTTTCTGAACTGAGTGGTAAAGGTTGCCACCGGCCTAGCTCCTCAAGCACCAAAAGACTCAGACAGTGACAAAGGGTCATTTCCTAACATACCACTTGGGTATGTTTTGTTGTTGCTCTTTAAAGACTAGTCAAGTGCAAGGAAGAGGAGAACAGGACTTAGATTTGCACCCGCCTGTGCATAATGATGGAGAGAACTCAAAACCTTCAGGGCAGCTGAACTGCACTGTGGGACATGCCACATTTTAACACGGTTGTACCTGCTCAATCTGTTTTAACACAGAACAATTGTGATAAAATTGATGAAAAAAGAAGGTAACTCAGGAATCATGGACATTTACCTTTAGCAAGGTCTGTCTATATTTCTTTCTCTCTGCTTTAGCGTTTTCTTTAACTAAGGGTAAGTTAGTGTGCATTTCCTGACTATATACCAGCTCTAGAGAGGAAAAAGGAAAAGGTTTCGTGTGCAAAGGATGTCAGCCTGGCTTACAAAGTTTCCCCAGGAAAACAAAACAAAAAAACCCAGTATTTAATTCTAAATTTAAAAAAAAAATCACATTATATAATCTATGGAATTGAACACAAGACAAATCTCTTCTGCCCAGTCTATCAAACACCTGAGTAACTGAGAACGTAATTGCCCCTGTTTAACTTAACAAGATGAACCTAGAGCTTAATATTTCCAGCGACTATCTCTTGGTAGTTTGCGACATTCCCTGGCATCACCTCTACTTTGCAAACTAATAGATCCTTCCACTGACGGCACCTCGTTATTTTTCTATTTGCAAATCCACCTCCTGAGGATGTGAAGTAATTTTTGAAAGAGAATTTGGCTAATAAATCCATCACAGCCTCCGTCATCACCCAAGAGTGACTACCCCGCTTGGGTTTATCTTGACTGACTCACAACTCTGCCAGCAGCCACTCAGCTACAGAGAGCAATGATCTCCCTGCAAGCTGCTATGATTAATCACTACCCTTCAGTCAGAGTCAATATCCCACGCACGTCATGTTGACAAAAGAAAAATTTGGTACTAAGAAACGGCTCTGCTTTATCTAGGCTGAACGTATATAAATTACAATCAGATTATGTAGATAAAACACATGAGCTAAATTTATCTGCTGTAACTACACTTGTCACAGCACTTTTTTAAATGCCACTTTCAAAAAAAAAGAAAAGGATTTATTTAAGTGCTTGGAGTTAGCAGACAGTTGAAGAAAGGCTGGTGTTAATACGACTCCCGAAAAGATCAACTGTGTCTCATCCGAATTATTTCTTCTCACTGTAGAGTAGGAGGAAGGGGGGTGCCGAAGCCAGAGTGAAATCAATCAGTAGAGGAACCCAGAACCCAGAAATATTGCCCGAGATCCCATAAAGTGGACAACGGGCCAGAAACAGCTTCGTGTTTAAGCAACTCCGGGACTTCCTCTGTACACACTTACTCGAATAAATACCCATCACGATTTAGCAAATCCGTAGGCTGGTGCAGCTTTGCGACTTCTGTTCTGCAAGTGACGGTCTGCTCCGTTTTCAGCTGCTAGCGGTCCTCATAAGGGGTATCAGTGGATCGAAATGGCATTTACTGAATCTCCCAGAATAGAAAGCTATACTGGAGTTAATTTTTCCCCGATTGTTAATTATAAAGCCCTGAAGCTGAGATTTTTAATTACTTACCAGGCAAACAGACTCTAGAACCTGATTCCAGGAGAGAGACAGACAGGAGTGACACTGGCCAGCCGTTCCGGGACTCTGGGGGGATGTTCCCGTATTTGGCAGCGTCACAAAGCTGGAGTGAGAAGACGCAAAGCCCTCCACCTGCCTTCGGAGAACTGAACTAAATGCAACACGGAGTTCTGTTCCCAAATGTGACCTGAGGCCATCACCCCTGGAAGGAGCATCCTCAGAGCAACCTCCCACCGCTTCGTGCAAACGTGCGAGCCCAGGAGGACCTGCACGCGACGCATTTCACAATGAAACACGGAGACTCTAACACAACTGCCTTCCTGTCCTGCAGCGCTGTGCGCGATAAGAACTTAGAAGAAGGAGCAAATATTCCATGCTGACTACATAAATTATGCCACAATGTCCAACACCGCAAGGAAGAGAAACCAGGTCAGCCTAGGTCCCTAAGCTGGTGAGACGGTAGAGTCCAAGGTCAAGCCTGGGAGGTCGCAGAAGATTTTTCTCCTTTCCCTTTGAAAAGAAAAAGGCGGGTGTTATGCCCTCCCCTCCTCTCTCCTCGCCCTGTCCACTCTTGAATAATTAAATAGCCATATTCTAACTGTTGGGGCACATCCTGTTTATTTTTGCATGGGAGAGGGCGTGTCTGTTGTGTTGGGGATGTCTGAGGCTCTGACCATTTGGAAGGGAATGAGGGGTCTCACGGATGAGTCTAAAACTCCGCCATCCCCGCCTTGAAAACTGCAGCTAAGAAAAGGCAACACTTAAGTCTTCCCTCTCTCCCCATCTCTGACGCACGGCCACTCAGCACCGGGAATGCAGATGCTGCTCCTCAAAAGACGTTAACCGTCTCAAAGCCAAAGCAGACGCAGATCTGGACGGGAAAGAGTATCAGACACCGTGGGGGGCAGAGGAAGCAGCAGTCACTCCCCAGCGACCTGGAGACACAAATCCCAGCACCTCACTCCGGGGGACGCGTGGGGACTGAGCCCAGAGCCGCCAGCGCCGCGCGGTGAGTGGCCAGCGCAGGCAGACCAGGGTTTACCGCTGCAGCCGTGAGACCCCATCATCAGAAACTAAAACAAAAATGCACAGATCGGCGACATCGCAATAAGCAACATCACGACGTCCCAAATTCTAGGCGACCAACAAGCAGATGCTTACAGATCCCCGGTCTGCGAGGAGGATGGATGTGGAGGGTAAAGGTGTTACCTCTGGATGAAAGACATCTGATTTTGCTATAAAGCCCTGAGGACAAGGCGATATTCTCCCAGTCACAGCTGGGAGATGATCCCCACACGGTGGCACGAGACCACGAAGACGCGCACCGTCTTAAGAAAAGGGATTTTTTTTTTTTTAATTCTGAGAATGAAAATGAACGTTGAGTGGAGAGAAAATTACTTTCAACACCAAAGTGTGCACTGGCGCTGTTACTCGTGTAGGTCGGACTGTCAAATTCTGAATAGGGTCAGAAAGAAAAACCAGCAAATTCTTGGGGATTGAGGGAGGCCTCCTGCCAGAATCGTGCTTGCCCGTTTTCACGGATACCCTCC